>CM050207.1:26414407-26416907 GCA_027475355.1 Coilia nasus
GGTTGTCAGGCACTATGCTTTCACTACAATGACACTGTATTGGGATATTCCTTGACATCTGGTTTTCAACATCATAACCACACCGAAGAACACCTGGTGGGATGTGCTGTATCTGTATCTGTATCTGTATCTCTGATGCAGTGCTGGGCGGGTGTGGTGTAGCACCTGTCAGTCAGCAGCTCACTGGCGGTGCGGGAGTGGCGGAGGTGTCGGGCGGAGTGCGGTACCACCTCCAGCTCCTGTGAGGGCTCGGGGCACAGGGTGGAGCAGCTGTAGGCGCTGGTGTGTAGGGTGGTGGGCTCCAGCTCACTGTCCTCAACATCTGCCCCACTGAGGGAAGGGGTGGAGAAGGGGGGAGTGGATGTAAACAAATATTCACACATAACAAAACAAGCGCAATCAGAGATGGCAACCTGGTCCCCCATGTGGACAGACAGGGTCATTGCGGGAAGACAGACAGACACACACACACACGGACAGGGTCGTTGCAATACCTGGTCAATCCCCTCGGGGACAGGTAGAAACGTAACAACCAAAAACAAGCAGCACACCCATAATGTAGATAGGTGATAGAGTACATTGCAAGTAACCGTAAACAACACCTGTGTCATGACTTTGGCAGTGAAATGGAATTGTACTGTGTAAAAAAATATGCAAATGACAGGAGCATGGTGGAAAGAAAAACACACTAATGAATGCACTCAGACACTGGGACGTATGAGATGAACTGGCTGAACTCAGAAATGTTTATAGAGCTCTGGGTGATTTACATGTTATTCAAAAACCAGCTTATCAGGGCAGTTAGAGCTATGGGGAGAATTTCCTTGACACACTTACGTCACAGCATGAAACTGTGCCAGGAGATAGTATGTACAGGACATGAGAAGCAAGATAGATAGAGGTGTGTGTGTGGGTGTTTGTGTGTGTGTGTGTGTGAGGGTGTTTGTGTGTGTGTGTGAGGCTGTTTGTGTGTGTATGTGTGTGGAATGTTTGTCTGTGTGTGTATAGGTATTTGTATGTTTGTGTGTGTGTGTGTCTGTGTGGATGTGTGTGAATGTTGTGCAAACCACGCATAAGCTAAATCATGTGTAATCTATCTGACACTGGATAATACTCCTCAGTCAGGCAAAAGGGCTCCTGTGGGAATGGGGGGGGTGGGGGGCAAGATGGAGTAGTATCCCAGTGGGGGGTGCACCGCCCCAACTCGCCCACCTGATGGCGCCGCTGCTGTGCAGCTGGTCCGTGTCCGTCTCGTCCAGGCAGGTCTCCAGAGTGGGGCTCTCGCTGCCCTGAGACAGCCGGTCGCTCGGCAGCTCCCTCTGGCCCTGGGGAGCACAGCAAGAGCACACTACAGTCAGGGCAACAGACCCCAGATCAGTGTCTGTTGGGGTGGGTGTGCTATGTGGGAGGTGGAGTGGGGGTGCTGTGTGGGGGGGATGTGTGAGTCTGGAGGAATGAGGGAAACACTATAAAAAGTGTCTGACCTGTGGTCATGGTGATCAACAACAACCCACACAAAATGTTTACATCATTCAGATCATGTGCTGACACCACAGCCATTCGCTCTATTGAATGTTGAGCACTGAAGCACCGTAAGAGTACATTACTGTAAGAGCCCAAGACTCATCATTCTGGCTAGAGTTGAGGGTAGAGGATGGGGGCGGGGCAGACCTACTTCATGTAAGCTGGTCTTGTGCTGTGAAGGGTGTGAAACTGTAGATTTAAGAGCTGCAGTAATGTTCTAACTGTGTATTTAAGAGCTGTAGTAAACTTCTTGGTCTGGAATGAAAGTGAAACATTGGTAGAGTGGATGCTAACTGTGATAGCAATGTGCGTTAATGTACAGTATGTTTACGTTAGACAGAGACAGAGAGACAGAGACAGAGGGAATGAGAGAGAGAGACAGAGGGAGAGACAGAGAAGATGGAAGAGTGGAAATGTGTATGTTTAAAAGAGAGGGGGAGAGAGAGAGAGAGTGAAAGCGAGAGCGAGAGAGAGGTATGGAAGGCATGGAGAAGAAGAGAAGAAGTATGTGTGTGTGCGTGTACCACACCTGGCTGATGTTGTGGATGAGCATGTATCGCTCGTTGCACAGGACGGTGGAGGTGTCCACATACTGCTTGGTCAGCATGTTCAGCCAGAGCGTCACGCCGTCCACCATGGCCAGGAACAGCACCCGCAGGAACCGCAGGATGTCCAGCAACCGCTGCACCATGTCACTGCCCCTCCCTACACACACACACACACACACACACACACACACACACACACACACACACACACACACACACACACACACACACACAAGACACATTATTTTAAGTCAGGGTTCCACCTGTGTTTTCAGTCCATGCTGATGAGGCATGAGGTCATGGGGTCCGTACCTGACTCCTCTCCCTCCTCGCCCATCTCCCCATCCTGGGATGTGCCCTCCTCAAACACAGGCTCCTCTCCATCACCTGAGCCGCAAAAAACAGATGTGTGTCTTGAAGAGATACAG
>CM050207.1:26419407-26446907 GCA_027475355.1 Coilia nasus
AAGACACACACGCACACACACACACACACACACATGCACATATACACACACTCACACACACACACACACACACACACACAAAGACACACACGCACACACACACACACATGCATATATACACACACTCACACACACACAAAGACACACACGCACACACACACACACATGCACATATACACACACACACGCACACACACACACACACACACACACACTCACACACACACACAAAGACGCACACACACACACACACATGCACATATACACACACTCTCACACACACACACACACAAAGACACACGCACACACACATACACACATGCACATATAAACACACTCTCACACACACACACACACACAAAGACACACGCACACACACATACACACATGCACATATAAACACACTCACACACACACACACACACACAAACACACACACACACACACACACAAACACACACACACACACACACATGCACATTATACACACACTCATACACACACACACACAAACACAAACACACAGTGTCAAACAGGTAATACTCCCCAAAGTGCACCACTGCCAAAACAACACACAGACATCACAGGGTCTGACACACAGGCCGCTTTTAGAGAGCAACTCAGGGGCCCCAACCCATGCACTTCAGAGCCGCAGCCTGTATACTGCCTGGCTGCGGCCTGAGGTGAGCTGATTTATTGACACTTTTCCCCTCGACGTGGGAGTCATAGGAAGGCCAGACACGAGCAAACAAACCCAGAGTGCAGCCACCCGTGAGACCCCGCTGATTGACAAGCTGTAGGTGATGGTTAATGTGCCGTAGCCATGCACTGGACTTTTGACTAGTTTGGCCTGCCAGCTTACTTGAGCAGCAGTGGCTACAGACCAACATGACACACGTTTTTATGGTGAAGTTAAAACTCTGCGTGATTCGGTTGTCTCCTTTGGTCAAAACAACAGTGATTTGCGATGCTTTGGAAATTTAACCCAGTTTACTGGACAATGACACTACCAGCACTAGCATGTGTGCGTGATATGATATTATCAGAGCAGCTTGACTAAGTGCACACCTAATCCACTTTCCTTTAAAGATTACCACTACTGAGAGCACATCTGGACACACTGGACAGAGATAATAGAGACAGGGCTAGACAGAGAGAAGGGGGGGAGAGAAAGACATTGCTAGAAAAAGAGAGAGAGTCAGAGAGAAAGAGAGAAAGTGAGACAGAGATAAAAAGAGGGTTAGAGAGAGGGAATCGAAAGAGAGAGAGGGCATGAAGGAGGCATGGCAAGACAGTGAGAGAAAAAGAGACAGAAAGATCGCTAGAGAGAGAGAGAGATAGATAGATAGAAACAGAGGGGGGAAAGAGAGAGAGGGAGACATACAGAGAGAGAGAGAAAGAAAGAAAATGAGGCCCAGAGAGAGAGACAGAGAGAGAAAGAGAGAGAGAGATCACAGCATCAATCAGAACTAAAGCTCTCCTGGGTCGTCATCCCCGGTGGGGAACAGGAGCACGGACTGTGGAGCACAGCTTTCATCTGAGATGGAGATCAGGAACGAGTGCCAGACAAACAAACGTGCTCTCGGAGCCGGACAACACGCCAGAGCCCAGGATTTCATCATCTAAGTGTCCCACGTCATTTTCCAATTGTTTCCAGTGTAGGAAAGCTTCATTTGATTCAATTGGTTCCCATTTGATTTGAAGCCCCGAGGCAGGTTCCACTGCGCTGAGAGTGGGGAATTAAGACGTAAGTGGGGGGGGGGGGGGGGGGGTTGCACAAGCAGCACAGGTCTTACTGATGAGGTAGTCCAGGCACATACCTAACAACACTGGCCAACAACTACACAATAGGAAAGATTGTGTTAACACACACACTCACACACACACACACACACACACACATACACACACACAAACACACACGTGCGTGCGCACACAGTAATGTGGGAAGCTGAAAAACAGGCACAGATTGTGACACAGAAACAGACAGACACACACACACACACACACACACACACACACACACACACACACACACACACACACACACACACACTCACACACACCTAAACACACACAAACACACACACACACACACACACACACACACACACACACACACACACACACACACACACACACACACACACATACACACAGACAAAGATAAAGAAGTTCATAGTTTCTATGCTCACCAGTAGCATGGTCCATCCACGGCCGATGCCATTTCTTCTTGGAGCTCTTTTTATCTTTCTTGCCCTCCTGGGAACCTGCATAGGCATGAAAAACAGTTATCAAACTGTTACGCTCAGTCTCAGCATCTTCACATTTCAGTAATATTATATTTTAAACAAAACCTCGCAACAGTATGCTGTGCTGCAAACATTTACCATGACATCTGGTATTACAGTTCCGATGCCTACTATTTCCAGTCAGAGAACCAACATCAATATAAATGTGAAATAATAAATGTTAAATAAATTTGAGGTTCCTGTTTAGTTTTGATCCTAAAAAGTAAAGCACCTGTCCATCAACACAGTAGTCCTACCTGATTCCTTTTCCTCCTTGGAGTTTGAGGCCTTGCGTCCTTCCTTGTACTTCTGTTGTTTGGATCGAATGCGCTCCATCCTAGGGGGAATGGGTAGGGTAAAACCTAGTCATCAGGGCTGCCATGTTGGCACAGTTGGCTAAGGTACCCATGCCATATACCCAGGGACCCGGGATCGAATGTAGCCCTATTTCCCATTCCCACCGCATCTCCAGTGAAGGGAGAAAAGCCGAGTGTTTGGAATGCTTTTAAGGACATAAACTCCAGTTCAGTTTTGAGGTGCTCTTGGAGTAACCCCACCCATCTCTCTCTTCCACTCATTTCTCTCATTAAAGGTGAAAAAAGGCCCAATAAATAGCATAAAAATCCTATAGTCATGAACTTAGTCTTGCTATATGAGTCTTTTTACCACTCCTAAACATCCTATAACAGTCTGTGAAGTCATTTCGAAGATGATATTTGTTATGCATGTCATGCCTGTTTGAAAAGAACTTGGGACAGTAAGTGATGGTTTCCATGGCAACTTACGATCGTTTCAGCTGTTGCAAAGACTTCTTCTCTGCCTGCTGGTGAAAGCTCATATTCTTCTTGATGCTGGCTCTGAACAGCTCAAAACCTCTGCACACACACACACACACACACACACACAGGTAGGGATAAAATTACACTTGTGGCATGTGTGAAGACAAGGGCTGAGGTTGTGGAGCTGTGGTAACTGATTGCTCACAGAGCTTCCTTGAATAGATACACAATGCAGCGTTAGACACACACGAACTGGCTTGATCTCTTAAGCCATTTTATGGCCATTAAGCCATTATGGCCTACTTAAGCCATAAAAGAGCCATTCCCTATGTGACCTGCAGGGGGCGCGCTCACCGTGAGGCCTGAAGGGCAGATGCCTGCAGGTCTGCCGTGACGTAGAGGAAGTTGAAGCTGAGGAAGACTCTCCTCTGCAGCAGGAGGAAGAAGAAGCAGATGCTGTCCCAGATTATGCCCGCCTCCTCCACTGGTAGAGAACACTCCTTGTGAACACTCACATCCTTAGCTGCACACACACACACACGCGCACACACACACAGACACACACACAAACACACACAGACACACAGACACAGAGACACACACACACAAAACACATACACACAAAACTCACATTAGTAATAGTATGTGCAGTATGTAAAGTGCATTTGTATTTTTAGACTGCAGCAATTATAAGTGGTTTCAAATGGTCCAGAGGGTTAACAGGAGGACAAGCTAAGACAGGAGGCTGTGGGGAGGAGGATCTGAGACTCACGATCATAGTAGCCTTTCACTGTGCACACCAAGCTGAAGAGCTGGATCACCCAACAGAAGTTCTTCTGCATTTCGGCCACAAACACGCAAGCCAGGATCTAAAGGTGATCGCATCCAAATAAACACGTGCGCACACACACACGCGCACACACACACACACACACACACACACACACACACACACACACACACACACACACACACACACACACACACACACACAAAGACACCTTTAAGTAAAGGTCTCTTGCAATTTCCACAAACCTCAGTCAAAAGTCACATCACAAACACATATTTATGACCACACACGTAGACTTTAGATCACTGAGATGTATTAGTGCTAAAAGCCTAATTATAACAGTACTGGAGGCTGGTTCACATATTAGGTCTGTGATGATTCTCATTCATCCAGGCCATGGTAGTCATAAGTGCTAAGCTGTAGGCAACTGGACTTCTATTTGTAGCAGACATCTATGTGGAGCTACAGTCCAGTTACCTACAGTTTAGCACCTATGACAAGTTGGCATGATACGTGATGTTGGTATGGGCCTCTGCTGGTCCTCACTGACCGAGAGGAGGTTCTTGGAGATGATGACGCCCACGTTGTACATGATGAGGCAGTCCCAGAGTGCCAGGCGTGTGCGCGACGGCTTGACCAGCAGCTGCGTGCCGAACAGCAGGAAGAAGAAGCAGGCCAGCAGGTAGCCCAGGCCGAAGACGCTGATGCGCGTGGCGCCCGTCACAAACACCACGGCCAGCACGAACCAGAACATGTAGCGGAACACCAGCACCTTGGCCATGTCCAGGTAGCTCCTGGAGAAGGAGAATTCAGGTTTGAATTTAGGGCTTCATTTCAGTGATTATCAGAAATGTAATAAATTTGAATCACTACTGAGGGCACATGTTTAAGCAATACTGGTCTGTCTGCGGAAAACACATGTAAGGCCTAACCTTTATCAGATGCTTGGGGTTTAGTACAAAAGGTGGTAACATTTTACTGCCTACAGAACTACTGTCTTTGTGATAATTTACTGAATATCGGCTTCAACAAACCCAACCATTACTTTAACCATATTGTGCATTGCAATGTAAGAGATTGTTTATATATATTAAATAGGTCACCATCCAAGTAAAGTGTGGCACATGAGGTCATAGCCATAAATAACATTTAATTCATTTGTATTTAATTTAGCTCCGTACAAATGCACCAATATCTGATGCATAATTTTCATGTATGCTAAACAGCATCCCTTGACAAGGTGAGGACTGTTGATTTTGGGACGCCTTAGCTGGCTAGCTGCACCTGCAGTTGATGAAGTTGGGCGCGGGGTTGAAGGGCAGGCCGTCCATGGGGTTGGGGTTGTCCTTGTTTTCCCCGCCCAGCACCATCCACTCCTCCGTCTTCTCGTTCTCGAACACATGCCACTGCTGCGACGCACACATCAGCAGCAGGAAGTCCGCTGCACACAGGGGAGCAGTCACAGAGGCCATGTTACACACACACACACACACACACACACGCGCGCACATAAAGACACACACACACAGACACAGACACAGACACACACACAGACAGAGACAGACAGAAATACACACACACGCACGCGCACACACACACACACACACGCACACACACACAGACAGGGATAAAGCCATCACATCTCATATAGTTCTTTAGTGCCTGTGTCTGTACATGTGTGTGCATTTGTATGTGTCTGTACGTATCTGTGGGGGGTGATGCTATGTGTTGGAGTTGGACTGCTTGAGTCAGTGTCAGTAAGCTTGACTCAGTACATCTCGGTGACTGTGAAACTCACCCATGAGGTTCTTGGAGTTGGGGATGGTGTAGAAGTCGGGCAGGTAGAGCCACTTAATGAGGGCTGAGTTGATGGTGACAGATGAGCTCCAGCGCCAGGGATAATCTACAAGCGCAGGCAGAACACAACATTAAAAGCGCAATCAGAGATGGTAACCTGGTCCCCGGTATGGGCAGACAGACAGACAGACACACACACACACACACACACACACACGGACAGGGTCATTGCAATACCTGCTCAATTCCTCCAGGGACCATTATGAATGTGACAAAACATGAGGAAGTATAATATTATTTCAATATTTTGTAAAAAAAAATATATATATATCATGTAAGTTCTACAACCAAAAATACCAATAGTTTCATATAATCATTGCCATCTTACAGACACCATGGCACTTTATTGTTGTTATGGATGTGACAAAAGGTCCACACTCTATGAAATTGCCCATTTATAAAAGAATAATCCAAGCTCCACTCATACTGGTAATGTTGAGCCACATGCATAATGCACATCTATTGTGTCTCCACTGAGTAGACCGCTAAGCACTGTAAACCATGTTAGAACATTTTTAAAGTCTGATTCTGAACAGGGTTGCCTGGAATCCATGCAGAGTTGCCAGGAATTAATAATGAGGTATGTACAGTGCCTTAAATCAGTACATCAAGCGTATGATAATAAATTGGGACCAGTTTAATGCATCTTTGACCAGCCTAGAATTATGCTGCCGCTTCTCCAGTCTGCTTGGTCAGACATTAACATGGAATAAACCCTGACAAGGTTTCAAGTGTCTTCATGACCACAACTGTCAAAATAACCTAGTTATTATGAGGCACACCACAGTTAGCATTGCAAGGGTAATGGCACCACATCTAGGTCCAACCATTAGTGTCACATCAATGTGCCAAATTTATGACACCTCCACCGACACACTGTGACAGGTTTACTGTGACAGGTCCATTACAAATGTCAGAGGTGCACTCGGAGCTGAAGGAGTCTGCTGACTCATATCACTCACTCACATTATATAAAGTATTATAGTCAGGACTGTGTACTGCAGGCAAACCATGTCACAAACAAACCAACAAATAAATAAATAAATAAATAAATATAATGTGCACATCTCAGGGGGCAGGACAAATATGCCGAGTCATTCCAAAGACATAGTAGCCAGGCAAACATCACCATAGTACACCTGCTAAATATTGTATTTCGCTACAGTACTCTGTCAGGCAACTCTACAAAGGCTCTGGCTTGCCACAACCAAACATTTTGCTTTCCATTTAGCCATTAAGACACTGGTCAGACCCCATGGTTTTCAAATTCCCATCCACCAAGTACCCACCCGCTCGGAAGTAAACCTATGCCTATGGAGAATAGCCAAATTCTGCACAAAGTGAAATGAAGTGAAAGAGTCTGGTCTACCTTAGCAAAGAGATGGGTCCCCATCCCCTGCACTTTTCATTTGAAGCCCTTCCCTCAGGCCGGAGACTAAGAGTCCCCTTTTATAAGTCCAATAGGACAAAAATTATTTTATTCCTAGTGCAACATGTCTGCAAAATTTGGCCAATTTTGTTTTATTGCACACGAATGCTCCTGGTGACCATGTGTTAGAAACATAGTGAAGTATGTCAGTGTCTTAATTTATGTCAATATGTGTCCTTTGTATCTTTGTGTGTATTTTTATGTGTAGATTAGATTAATATTTTTGGCACTGGATTTCTTTTGCAAATACTGTGTGCTGACCAATGACTGTAGAATCTCGCGATGTGGTCTAGAATGTTTGGTGTTAAGCAACTCACCAATGCAGAGGGCCGGGGGCATGCCCACACACAGGACATACTGGTAGATGGTGAAGAAGACCAAGAAGAGGCAGTACTTGGGCCAGATCTTGGCGATGGCCGCCCTACGCCTCCGTACCATGATGGCCACCAGCCAGCAGCCGTGAACGATGACCAGGAAGTTCATGCGCTGGCCAATCACGTTCACCGTCATGAGGAAGCAGATCTGTACGAGAGGAAGTAAGTTGATGTCCGACCAACACACCATTTTTAAGAAGTGGTTGGAAATGCTGCAGGCAGCATTAGTGTGTTTGTGACTTTTATGTAAAACTGCATAATGAGCGGAATTCTTTACAATGGTCTGTTTGTTAATTACGGGTTATTAAAGATTATTTGTCTCTGGCAAACATGCCTGGAAAATTAGACATTTAAAGTAACAAATGCAATTAGAGAATGTGAGAAAAAAAAAGATTGAAATCATGGGGAGTTTAAAGTGGGTGTGAGAGAGTTTTACAAAGGACACAGAAAGACAGAGACAGACAGAGTGAGAGAGAAAAAGACAGAGATAGAGAGATAGAGAGGATGAGAGAGAAGGATAGAGAGAGAGAGATAGTAGCTAGAGAGAGAAAGAAACAGAAAGAGGGAGACAAGAGAGAGAGGAAGCCCAGAAGGAGAGAACCAGCAGGTAAACCAGGACTGCCGTAGAGCTGACATGTACCTCCAGGCCAAACTTGTAGAAGCTGTAGCTGAGCAGGTACTTGATGCAGAAGAGCAGGCTCTTGTCCAGGTTGTCGCGTTTTGCATTGGGGAAAAGCGAGGGGATGTTGGGGGGGGACCTCTGCAGCTGCTTGTAGTGGTGGGCCTGGTGCCGGTACACTGTGGCCTCAAACACCAGCAGCAGCAACACCAGCAGGTGATTCTGAGAGAAACAGCACACAAAGTCTCATCACCACTCACTCTTTAGAGCCATGCTTTAAGCACACGCCGGTCTGCTTACTGTGCATTAATATTGCGTTGTTGTGCTATTTACAGCCCAATGTCCCTTTTGTTAGTTTGTTAAAATAGTATTTACATTGCAATAGTTTTCCTACTATTATAGTTTTGCTACTGAAGGCCATGTTGTTTGGTAACGAAAGCATTGCTGCTCAGACTGCATTTGTTAGGGAAAGGCTCACCTTGATGTATCCCAGGACTGTGGACTCTTTCCTGATGCCAAACCAGTTGGCTGGATCCACCCCTGGAATTCTGTACAGGGTGGAGTTTCGCACCTCCTCTGGACTCAGATTTGTCTCATTGGCAAAAGGCTACCAAGGCAAACCAAACAAAGAGTGGGAGAAAGGGGGTGTGTGCATGTGTGTATGTGTGTGTGTGTGTGTGTGTGTGTGTGTGTGTGTGTGTGTGTGTGTGTGTGTGTGTGTGTGTGTGTGTGTGTGTGAAAGAGATAGAGAGAGAAAAAGAAAGAGAGAGAGAAGAGTAAGAACAAAATGGAACTAAGTGAGAAGAAAGAGTACTGTGCCTACAACATTAGTCTAGACAGCCAGCTCGAGATTTACAAGCTCAAGTCAAACAGGAGAGTGAGATCACTCTGCCCCCGCAGTGGCAGTAAACAGCCCCGCCAGGGAGAGCGCTGGGGGTGGGGGTGGGGGCCTGTAGGCATCACCCATACAAACATCCACCAAAGAGCTAAAGCCTACTGACACCAACTTAGTTAGTTGGCTTGTTTGTTGTCCCCTTAAGGAAAATTCATCCTCACAGTCCCTGTATATTTTTATGTCTAACTTTGCAGAGGCAATCTACACTTTACAGACATCAGACATTTTGGCCATCCATAGAAACAGCAGATTATGAAAATACATATTATGGCCACATAGGACAGTAGTTTAGGACATACATATGTTAGACACATAATGATGGGACATATAACGTATTTAATTATAATGCCATTATTCATCCTGCACATTCCAGGTGTATGTTGTGTTGTGTATTACTGACTTCGTACATTATGTATATACACTATGATATTATGTCTATATTGTATGTTATGTTTATATTGCCCCGTATGTATATCATGTGATTTCCAAATTGTTGCCTCTGCTGTGCAGTTAGTCTTATACGCCATTTTTGTCCACTGACCCACCACATGTCTAAATGTTGAATGTATACTAGAGAGTCAACATCTGTCACAGTCAAATTCCTTGTGTACGTAGGTATATATTCTGTATATATTCTGATTCTGATATATCAAAGGCACTTTGTATAGCACCACCAAAGAGCTGAACTCCAGCCCAGAACTGAATATCACCCGAGTGGGCTGCTCTGAGCCGCACAGCATCAGCGCTCTGGGAGGATGAGGTGTGTTGACATCAGCATCCCCGCAAACACAAACTGTTGATCATTAGTGCAGATGGAGGACAAGACACTGGGGAGGCGTAGGTGTGAGAACTGTACAGTCAGCAGAAAGGCTGTCAGCATGATGTATATATTTTTGTGTGGGTATGAGTGTGTGTGTGTGTGTGTGTGTGTGTGTGTGTGTGTGTGTGTGTGTGTGTGTGTCTTTGTGCATATTGGGCTTTTGTGTGTATGAGTCAGTGTGTGTGTGTGTGTGTGTGTGTGTGTGTGTGTGTGTGTGTGTGTGTGACTGTATGCTTGCACACATTCGTGCATGTGTGTGTGTATGTGTATGCCTGTGTGTGTGTGCATGTGTGTGTGTGTGTGTATGCCTGTGTGTGTGTGCATGTGTGTGTGTGTGTGTACTGTATATGCGTGTGTCTGTGCATGTGTGTGTCTCCCACCTTCGTGCAGTTGCTGGAGTACTCGATGGGGTTGACGATGCTGAGCTGGTAGAGCATCTTGCAGACGATGATGACACACACCCAGACGGTGGAGAGGCAGGAGGCCATGGGTCTGAAGCGCGCGTACGGCATGGCGAAGGCCCACAGCACCACCAGCACCAGGTTCATTACGGACGGCTAAGAGACCGCAGGCCAATTACTCACACATTAACACATCATTACACTTTAGACGTCTGCCAGCATATCTGCCGGCAGTCAGTTTAAAAGTTTAAAGAGAGAGGACAAAACCAGAGGAGAGGTGAAGGTGAAAGAGAGAACCTTAGAAAGAGTTTCTTACTTAGGCATTACATTAAAGAGGGGAAGTGAAAAATAAAGTTAATGCATGGTTGTGTTCTTTTTTTAAACTGTCAGAGTCTTTGCAGCAATGTGGAGAGGGCATAATAAGTCAGATGGAACAATCTCTAAGACAAACACAACATACATACACTCACACACACACACACACACACACACACACACACACACACACACACACACACACACACACACACACACACACGCACATAACACATAACAACACATACATACAAACACACACATATAAGCATAACACACACACACACACATACACTGGATTCACTGACCTCTCCCAGGGCCACCCATACGACGCAGAAGGCGACCATCTTGAGGATGTAGAGCTCCAGCACCCTCCAGAAGAAGGCCTGGATGTGTGTGAGCGTGTCTGAGAACTTCCTGAACAGCACCACCAGCCGGTCCATCACCAGCCCCCACTTGCTGGGCATCATCTCTGAGGAGGGGACAGAGCAGATCACAGATCAGCTGACCCCTGTCAAGCTCCCATCTCATGTGTGCTTAGTTCTTCTTAAGAAACCCTTTGACTTATGAACCTAACTGACTACAATGACGTGATTTAACGTAACACAGATAACCACGCTGTCAGGTCTGGAATGACTGGAAATGCTGTAGCAAAAGCGGGATAGTTGTGATATGATAGTTCTGTAAATGGTGTGATGAGAGCTAACACTACATGAGGAACATGCATGGCTAAAGTAGAGGCTGGGTGTAAATCAATATAAAGCCCTGTTCAAGATTACAGTGTATTGTTGGTAGGAAAAAGAACAAGAAAATTTGATGCAACACAGACCAAATAATGTTCTGGTAGCTAACACTTACTGAATGGGGCATAAGACACTGAACGTTAGTTTCTATGCCCTATTCAGTTAGTGTTAGCTACCAGTATATGATTCTTTATTTATTCATTCATTCATTATTTCCTAACAACAGCACTCGGTGACCTCGAACAATAGGAGAGTTATGGATTGATTCACACCGAACTTCTCCTTTAAATGGCCCTCATGTCAAAGTAAGGAGTCCTCACCATCATCCTCAGACTCTTCCTCAGCTCCGAGATCTGTCATGAGTTCCTCGTCTTCAATGCCAACGCCGTGCACACGCCTCGGCACCTCTGGCCCCAGACCTGCCATGAGCTCCTCGTCTTCAACGCCAACACCGTCTGTGCACCTCGGCACCTCAGGCTTTGGCGTGTGCTTCTTCCTGTGCACGGACATGAACAAACAGACAGGCAGTTGGACAGGCAGTCAGACAAACAGACAGCAGACAGGCATTTAGACAGACAGTCAGTCAGACAAACAAGCACACAGGCAGACAAGACAGACAGTCTCCTTTAAGCCCCTTCGTTCATACCTACCAGTCTGACTTTCATCTTTTATCTTTATCTAACCCTTGACCTTCAACTCAACTGCCAATCCTTAAGGACACATGTGCATTAAAGGCACATGGCATCTGGCCAATGTTCATGTTCAGCTGACGGCTAACCCTCCTTGAAGAGGATACTCTCTTTCAGTATAGAGAACACATCAAAAGGGAGAGAAGAGGAAGAGAATAATAGAATAGAAGAGAATAAAGCACATCAGAGGAAGAACACCAAGTCACACTGTTAACACCGCTTTGTTACTGATTCAAGAAAAACTCTTCAACAGACCAGTTCTACAGAAGATTTTTTTAAATCAAAATAAATGATGTCCAGGTGTGGTAATGCATCAAGAGGGAAGGTAGTAGTTAAAACACAAAAGCTCCACTCATTGTACTTAGAATGACATTTATTTCCATTACACGTGACTAAGGCACAGACACATTACTTAGTGATGAGGTCAATGCCATTAGTTACCATGTCACAGTGATGGAGGACTCAGTAATTATAGCCCCTCAGAGTTAAGTGCTTGTTTCTGGTTACTCCCATTATTACTTGGAAGACATGAACCAACACTAACAACTGTGTATCAACAGTGCATTAAAATCATTACTATGGCCTAGCTGATAACATTACAGAACAATTGTACTTCCTCTGTAGTGCCGCACAACAGTTTGCAGTACTCGACTTGCAAAACTTTAGCTGTTATATAAACCTCCACCTGCTTGTGTGAGTCAGACACATGAGTGGCGTTTTGAGGGCAGGGTTGGGTTTGATCACAGGCTTTGATTTCCATACCAATGAGCAAAAAATGTGGGTGGGGGAGTGAATAACCAGTGCTCTCCTGCAACCTCATCCATGGCTAAGTCGTTCTGGATGAGAGTGTCGGATAAATGTAACATACAGTAATTCATGAGTGGCGTTTGTTTGAGTGGTGCTGGCTTGCCTGTGGATGGGGCTGACGTGGGCCAGGTCTGTGATCCTCATGAAGGGCCGGTGGAAGTAGTGCAGCTGCAGGATGCAGGCCAGCAGGAAGAAGCCCGGAATGAGGATGCTGGAGAAGAGCTCAGACAGGGCGAAGGTCTCCAACCCGATGTCTGCCAGCCTACGCCAAAACGAGAACATGTTTATCACTACCTTGTCACACAAACATCCTCGTTTTTAGCCAGAGAGGAAGAGCTTCTATTTCCTGAGAAATATTCCACTCTGTTTGTCATATGTTGTAAACTAATCATATAAAATATAATTATTTGCTATGATGGTGACTTGAAACAAATGAAACTGAGAAGAAATTACATTTTCCTATCCGGTTAGCAGGATGTGCATCAAATCTTTTCCATTTTATCGCATTTAGGTTTGGGTGGACTCAGACTTACTGCTCCTCTGTGAAGCCGGTGAAGTTTTTCCAGTAGCCTGGGAAGTCCTCAAACTGGAAGGTGTAGATGGTGATGAGCACCAACATGGTGTATGCTACCACCAGCCACCAGAAGACCTTAAGAAGTCTTCTCCACAGGGAGTAATACACCTATAAACAATAATAAACAATAAAAAGATAATATATACAATTAGACTATAACATGTAATTAGAAAAACATATAATTTGAACTGCATGAAAGTCACAATGCACTGCTATGCACCAACATCAATACCAATTCACTCTTTAACAGCCAGCTAGTCCAGAGCTGGACCGCTCTGTTGCTTCTGAGATAGCCATGAGGCACTCACCTGATATACACACACGCAGAGCAGGAAGAGCAGCATGTAGACAATCTTGTAGCCCACCAGCTTGCCAGCAAAGCTGACCATGATGAACATGCCCGCACACACGTAGATCCAGTACTTTGCGTGTAGACTCATCACCATGGCTCCAAGCACCTTAAGGATGGACTCGTTTCGCCCAACGGTCTCTGATCCCACAAGGAGGAAAAACAGTAGGTAGGGAGGAAGAGGAGAGAAAGAGAGAGAGAGAGATGGAGAGATAGAGAGAGAGAGAGAAAGAGAAAGAGAGAGAGAGAGGTAAGCATCAGGTTAAGGTGAAGGTATGCACTTCAGATGCACTTCAGATTTCTGGGTCCATTTAGACACCGGACTCATAGCCTGTGTGTTTGTTTTGGACTGCATGCTCTGAGATCTTGCTTACCGCCAGTTGTCACCTCTGTCAGAGGGGCAGCGATGCTCTTTTTCTTGCGGAAGTTGTCCTTCACCGACTGCCTCAGAAGCAGCCAGAAGGTCAAAGTGTACAGCAACTGTGATAGGATGACACATCCCAAATATATTATATAAAAGAGCACAGCTAAAATTGAACTATAGGAACCTGACCACTGTGTTTATACATTCATTTCTGATACCAAAGTCCCTACTCTAAGATGATCTGTTTGTATTTATAGCTAGTGACTACATCTCCCATGATGCCTCTGTGTGCCCACTGGTTCTCACCATGGCTCCCAGGCGCAGGCAGGGGTACGGGGACCTGTCCAGGCCCAGCTGGCGGAGGCTCATGGTACCCACGTGCTGGGGCAGCTCACGCTCCAGCTCCATGGCCCAGACATACTGCAGGACACACAGGGCCAGGCCGTACAGCAGGATGAAGGGGGAGCAGAGCATGGCGAAGTGGCGACGCGCCCGCATCATCCAGATCAGGCACGCCCACAGCAGCAGCACAAATGTCAGCCAGCTGTGGTAGGTAATACTCCACACCTGAAGGGGGCGATACAGCAGCAAAAATGAACAAACTCAGCAGGACCATGAAGTAGTTAGCTTAATAATAATGACCTTTAAAAAGCTTGTGAAGACCCTTCTTTTCTGAGACTGCTGCCTTTCTTAACAAAACTAATCTCTACTAACCAACTTTTTACCTAGGTGCCTCGTGCTTGTATGAGTCTTTGTGTGTAGGGTGTGTGTGTGTCTGAAGTGTCCCTGCTCCAGGAAACTTACTTAAGGCACATGTATCTCCTTTTGTGTATGTGTGTAGTCTGTTTACTCTGTGTTCCTCTAGACCTCTGTTAGCTTATTATGTCCTCCTTTTGTAAGTCGCTTTGGATAAAAGCGTCTGCTAAGTGTAATGTAATGTAATGTAAAGTGTAATGTAATGTAACTAATGTGCAAGAAAGCCAGAAAGACTAAAAGAAAAAAGGCAGGGTGTAAAGCAAGACATAATTCAATACCTGAGATTATCTAAACATTTTACAGTTATTATGACTATGCTATTATGCCATTGTAGTGAGTGGTGGCAGCTGTACCATCATGGCGATGAGAGCACCAATGTAGCTTTGCTCCATGACCATCCGGCCCACCAGGAAGAGAGGGCTGTCTCCATGCTGAGCAGGCGGGGAACTATCTAGGCCTGTGCAGAGTAGAGAGAGTAGAGAGGAACCAGAACCATTTAGTTCCTGCTTAAACCATTGTCCACTTACTCAGTTGTCTGATGTGTATCTGAATAACTGTATATATATATATATATATATGAATAACTGTATGTATATAACAGCAGTTCTAATTCTATACTTGCAGTACAGAGCTTTGGAAACCAAATTAGGGTAGTAATAGTGAAACCATTTCAGTCAAACCTAAATCTTGTCGGCTGGAGCTGTTGGTCATATGAGTGTTTGCCTCCTCTGATTCAGCCGTGGGTGACTCACCGACGGAGAGCAGCATTTGCTAAATCCCATAACAGTTAAAAAAAACATTACAGTCAGTTCACAAGGAAACTCTGACAGACATAGTGATAGTAGTCATGGTACCTACAACATGTACACAATAACATTAGCACTGTGAAACACAATGGTAATGCATTTATTCAAATTGCCTGTTCACACTTGTCTACTTATCTGTATGTTTCTGTTTCATGGACCGGTATTATACTTCATCAGGCAATTTTGTGAGCAAATGCTGCAGGTAAACACTATCCGAGTCTATCTGTGTGTGCATACACAAACACCCACACACAAGTAGAAAACACACAACATGGTTCTCTCTCTCTCTCTCTCTGTCTCTCTCTCCCTCTCTCTCTCTCCGCACCTTGGTGTCATCCTCACTGCTCTGTCTCTCCTGACCCCAGGGTTGTAGTTCCACCGCCTCTCCTTCGCCTGGCAGAGCATCACTGGCAGTCGGACTGCCTTCTTCCTGCTTCAGAAAAACAACACACGTCAGCGTCATGAGTTCAGGCACGCACCTCAGCTAAAGGCAACACACCTCAGGTAGAGAGGGAAAGAGATAAAGAAAGAGGGAGGGGACAGAAAGAGACAAAAGATGAGGGGAGAGAGAGAGTGCAAGAGAGAGGGAGAGGGAGAGGAGGGATAAAGAGATACCCCCTGATATGATTCCAAAATGGGGTAAGAGAAAGCTCTATTTATTAATGAAAAGCACATCTGTCAAAGTGTACGCAGAATTCTTAAGAGACTCCACGAGTTTTAAAGTGTAAAGACGTTAACAGTGTGTCATTTATTCCCAAGAATTGCTTTTTGAAAGTGTCAAATAATCCCTTTTGAAGCACCTTGACGGGGCTGCTGTGACTGCTGATCTTCAGGACGATCGCCACGGTGATGTAGAGGAGAAGAAGGATCCCTGGGTTGACATAGACCGGCCAATCATGCTCTGTGTTAAGGATGAGGTCAGACGAGGAAGAGGAAGAGCAGTTGCCGGTTGCCTTAATAATATCCTTCAGGCCAAAGAGTCTGTATGTGGGAGAGGGAGGGAGAGAGGGGGAGAGAGAGAGAGAGAGAGAGAGAGAGAGAGAGAGAGAGAGAGAGAGAGAGAGAGAGAGAGAGAGAGAGAGAGAGAGAGAGAGAGAGAGAGAGAGAGTGGGCGAGAGGCCAACATACAGTCAAGTTGATCTATAGGTTCTTATCTGCTGTACAGTAGTGTGGTTGGTTCACCCTTCCCTGACACCTATCTATCATGGTTGGGCATACCAGCCAGCAGGGGCTATTATACGAGACCAGAGGCATGTCTGCAACTCTGCTAACTCTGAGAAGCAGTGGAGAGAGAGAGTGAGAGTGAGAGAGAAAGACAAGGAGAGAGACAAGACAAGAGAAAGAGAACAAAATAGAGGGAGAATAAGCAAGAGAAAGGTATAGAGAGTACTAGGAAGAAAGGTACAGAGGTAATAAAAGTGAGAGAAGAGGAAAATAAGAGGGGAAAAGGTAGAGATAGAGTAGAAGAGAAAGTGGGGAGGTGGGGTGGGGTCATATGCAGACCAGGCTACAGAAGCTCTCCTGACATCACCGCATCCCGTGACCCCTCCAGTGTGACACAGCCCTCCCTGCCCTCTGCTCTTAGTGCCAGGCTGTGCTCTACGCCAGCACCCTCCCGGCGCCTCAGTGGAACTCATGGCTGACACATCTCCTCCCCACTCCAGAACCTCAGCAGCGGAGGAGACTGGCCTTCAAAGATGTTCCGAAAGCAAGCATTCCGGAACGTTCTCCACCAGCAACATTCCTCACGTATCTGGTCTTTCACACAATCTTGCTTTCCAGTCTGGAGACAGGGCTCTCTCTTCAGCAGCCACAGTTGTGTAATTACTCCAACACCCTTATCGTATGTCTCAATCCCTCATTCCCACCCTTATCCCTCTCACACGTACAGCAAACATCAGCCAAAGGAATAGCAGATTACACATACACAAAAAACGTGAGGGAATGAGGGAGAATACATGACCGCTACGTGCTGTTCATGCTGTATCGTGCTAGCATTGAGAATTTTACACCTGAGCACTGAGCACAGCTGTATTCACCAGCTCACACTAGGATCTATTACAATACAGCCACAAATTATTTTACCCTTCAGTTTGTATAATTCTCTTTCTCAAGTACGCACAGCATACTTACAGCCAACGCAAACATTTCACAAGTAGAATATGGATTCAGAGAGAACCTTGACATTTGCTGTATAGATATCTAACATAATTTAAAGGTGGCATGCAAATATTAAGCCTAGCGTTATTAGAATGCTCCTAAATGACACTAGCCTCTCATATCCATTGAAATGATCCTTGACAGCTCTCTAGTTTAGATTCAGATTACCTAAATTAGGTGACAGATTAAAGTTAAGGCAGGAATCAGCAATGAATTAAACAACAGCTGACAAATACTTGGCAGTGACTGACAGCAGTGATCAACCAGTAATCGTTTACAAATGCTCAATGTTAACCCTATAGGCCTAAGGCCACAGCAGGGTATTTTTACTACCTTTACTACTTATAGTACTACTTATAGTTCTATAGTACTATAGTAATTACTATAGCAAAATTACTACAGTGAGTACTATATTAATATAGTAATAGTAATTACTACAGTAATTTTACAATAGTATTTATAGCCTGCACCTCCGGTGCTTGGGCCCTAATGAAAAATACACCAGAGTACAGCTTAAACAAGCAGCTTCACAAAACATGAAAACATGTTATATATTCAGTTTTAGAAGCACATGGTCAATTCAAGAAGAGCTGTCAGATACAGAGATGAAAGATTTAGACTCAAGGCTGAGCGATTTCCTAGATGTTCAACTTCAAAGCAAGTCAAATGTATGTAGAGGGCGGAAGCACTGATATGTTTGGATTTTTAAATGGGTGTAACTGTTTTGTGACCAGATCTAGATTGCAAAAGTAATTTCAAAACCACATGCACTCACTACACCAAACTAACGACACAACTTCACTCAAACTCACTAACTACATAATAGAGTGAGGTCTCTAACAGATCTGGAAAGAGCTTAATGCTTTGTATTCATGGAGCTCTCTTTTCCTCACTCCTATGAAGGGGCTATATGTTAGACCTTTTTGACAGGTAACCATAAAATGGTCCTCTTGTGTCACCAGAGATTAGGGAAACATGTTAAGGGAAAATACTGATTTTACCACCAACAAATTATCGTACACAGCCAGAAAAATTCACATTTTAAAACAGCAAAATTTACAGCCTGAAAATTCAGTTCATACTTTCATTTGGGGGTTTGCCTCTTGCCTCCTTT
Source organism: Coilia nasus (assembly GCA_027475355.1). Classification (NCBI taxonomy): domain Eukaryota; kingdom Metazoa; phylum Chordata; class Actinopteri; order Clupeiformes; family Engraulidae; genus Coilia; species Coilia nasus. The sequence continues at coordinate 26,438,340 of CM050207.1, forward strand.
ATATAGCATTTTAAATTTGATTGTAGTTCCAGTTTTGCCCACAAACCTACATACAGTATGGCACCTTTAAATATGGCAGTGTTTACTGTGCCAGTGGATCTGATGTCTAGCAATGTGGCATTCGTTGCTTACCTGGCCCACAGGCTATCTGGGGGGAAGATTCCCTGAGCGAAAGGGCTCTGGTAGAGATACAGGCACACCAGGTGACCGGCTGTGAAGAAGCCCACCATCACGCACAGCGCGTTGAAGCCCAGGTGGCTGATGGGAAAGTGACAGGCCCACCATGTGCACACACCGATGAACAACAGGAAGTAGACAGCAGAGAATGCCGATGGCAATGTAATACCTTGAGGAAGAGAGGGAAACATTCACTGATAAATAATATTATACACACACACATATTTCCTCACACACACACACACACACACACACACACACACACACACACACACACACACACACACACACACACACACACACACACACACACACACACATATTCCCCCCCAGCTTGTTATGTTAAAATGCTGAATGATGGTGAAAACACAGCCTCACTATGTCAAACATACGCTTAAAGTAACACACTTAGCTGCCTGTCAATAGTTTAGTCTGCCTGAATATCGCAGATCGCCCCCTTGTGCCACATTGACACGAATCTAAGAGTTCAAAAACAGAACAAAATCTTTGAGGCACTCGTGTTACACAAATGAAAAAGTCTTTATTATTTGTTAGCTACATACCTCGGTGTTTCGACTGGTATGAAGACTTTGTCCTCATCAGTGCATCAGCTTCATTAGGTAATTAATGAAGGCTTTATATTTTGTTTACAGGAGTGCCTCAAAGTTTTTTTGTTTTTTAATTTATGCATTTATGTATTTATGTATTCATACACTCTGTATTCTTGTACAAATGTTTGACCCAGGAAAGTATTCCTCCTTTCTTACTTCTTTATTTAAACTTCTCTCACCTGCTAGAGCCAGCAGGACGATGGCCAGGACGCGGCCCAGGTCCCTGAGGAAGCGGTGGGCCATGGCTCGCATCCTTGCTGCCAGCAGTGCTGCCGTGCTGGGGATGCTGTTCTCCTCTCCCTCCTCTTCTTCATCATCAGCAACACTGGGGGTCTGTCGGCCTTCCTTGCCTCTCCCCACATCCTCTTCCTCCTGCTCTTCCTCTGCCTTGTCTGCCTTTGTTTGGGAGAAATGGTTCGCAAGTCACTAGACAGCCCGAAGAACCCAAACTAAGATCATCTTTCAACTCAAAGCCCTCAATGTTTATAGCCACAACACAAGGCCGACATTTCTCACAATAAATCTTACCACTAACCAAACACTTCAGCTGCACGCCTGTAATACACTGTGATGCATGACCTACAGATAAATAAGACTACATGCCATTGGAAAGCACACACTGCCCATACAAGGAAGGAAACACCTAGAGGTCATGCTGTTTCGTTTAGTTCTGTATGTACACTTCAATAACGAATGTCCTGAGTTAACTGGAACTTTTCTCAAGCACTCTTACGCAATCATCAGAGCTACATGTGGATAACCCTACATAACGAATAAAATGGTAGACAAAACAGGGAGTTTTACTCACTGATTTCTGAGGTTTCTTCCTGAATTTTCACAAATCAAACAAAGAGGGAGTTTTTCCTCACCCCTGTTGCTCCCTGGGGACACTAACAACCGACTGCGCCTAAATGAACTTTCCTCGTCTAGCGCCTCTGGTTTGCAAGGACTGTTGACCTATATTTACACAAGAGCCCGCATCAACAGGGCATTGCATAGTTCTAGCGCCTCTGGACTACAAAGATTGCTGACTAGGGCCTACAAGGACCGTCTACCAGTGTTCACGCAAGAGTCAGTTTGCTACTGTATTCATCTGCTCCGGCGCCACTGGACTGCAAGAAATATTGTGCTGTGACGACCCTGCTAAACTGTAAAGCACTTTGAGCTGCATCTTGTATGTATGAATTGTGCTATACAAGTAAAGTTTATTATTATTTAAGTTTATTAAAACACAGGCTTTTCATTTAAGAGGTCAGTCTTACTTAATAAGATCAACCCTAAATGTCACTATGTGACCATGCTGCCCTTTAAGACTCCATTAACAATGAACGTGTCTGACTTTCAAAAGCAATGCTAATGCAAAAAATCCCAACAGAAACATAGTAATGGACATGTCATGAAAGGTTGTTGAACCCTTACACCTGTATTAAAAAATGTGCAGTGGTAGCAGTAGCACGGCTTGGGCTGGTCAACTGTCAATGCAGTAACACTTTCTATGAAGCTTGTATTCATAAGACTCATCAAACACATTCATAAAGGGTTATAATGCCTTCATAAAGCTTAATAATGGCTAAAATTACTATTCATAACCATTTTTTCATATTCATGACTGCATCTGTTGACAGGTACAGTAGAGCTTTATAACCAAGAATGCACTGTGCCACTTGAAGTTGGAATAGGGCTTATGACATAGCATTACAGTGACCTAGTAGTGCAGTCATAAGTATGAATAAATAGTTATGAATAATAACGCATTATAATCCTTGCTGGACAGTGATTTTACTGGAAGTGTTTGTTTGCCTTAGGCGGTAGGCTATCAGTGTGTGTGTGACACAGCATGACAGGATGCATGACAGCATGACGAGTGACAGAGTGACAGAGTGAGTAAGAGAGATTGAGTAAAGAGGGACAGAGAGAGAGCAGGAAAGTATGTGTGAGTATGTGTGAGTGCATCGTTTGCATGTAGTTTCTGTGCGTGTGTCTGCGTGAGTCCAGGGCTTGGCTCTTGAGTCATGTTGCTGTAAGTGTTCACCCTGTGGCTGTATCACTTGGTGACTGATCAGCTGATGCATGCCTGAAAGAGGTGAGATGGGCCTGGCCCACAACCAAACAGAATGTGTTCAACCACACAAAAACAAGTCACCCAAAGAATGTGTATCTATGTGTGTGTCTGTGTGTTTGTGTGTGTGTGATCTACGTATGTGTGTGTGCCTGCATGCATTCAGTGTATGTGTGCGTGCACATGCATGAGTGTGTGTGTGTGTGTGTGTGTGTGTGTGTGTACCTGTGTGGATCTACATATGTGTGTGTATGTGCATGCATGTTTGTGTTTTAGTGTGTGTGTGTGTGTGCGTGTGTGCCTGTGTGGATCTACATATGTGTGTGTATGTGCATGCATGTGTGTGTTTTAGTGTGTGTGTGTGTGTGTGTGTATGTGTGCATGCACACACATTCCAAACACACCTTCCCCTCCACCTGATTTAGCACTGCCACATATTTGCGCAAGTGCCTGGCTTAGGGAGAGAGAGAGCAGCGACACTGAAGCCAGCTGATCCCACAACCCTTTCAGCTGGATACAAGAGGCCCCAGCCATATCTCATCAGTGGCCACAGCTGCACTGGAATCCCTCGCTTCAAAAATAAAAAAGCCATCTTCAGTAAATTAGCACAAGAGGCCTTAGGCTGAGAGAGGACGGAGGACGTATGGATGCCTCTGAGCACTGGGGTCGGTGGGGTGTAGTATATATGATAGGGCTGTAGCAGCTTTACTGTACGTGTTACTCCACCTGTGCTTGAGTGGCAACATGCCACTCAAAGAGGAAATCCATCATGCTCTGTACTAAAGCACTAACATGCATTTAATATGATGTCGTCCAAGTGTCAGTCAGGGGAGGTAGCAAGGGAGCAAAAAGAGAAAGAGAAAGAAGATAGAAATGACATGAAAGAAAGGACGATAGCGAAAAATAACCAGACAAGGTGAAAAAAGTGAAATAAATATTAACTACAGCCAGACATTACATTACATTACATTACATTACACTTAGCAGACGCTCTTATCCAGAGCGACTTACAGATATGTACAGGGTTTCAGTTACAGTCCCTGGAGCAATGTGGGGTTAGATGCCTTGCTCAAGGGCATCTCAACCATGGATATGGCGGGATTCGAACCAGCAACCTTTCGATTGCAAGTCCAACTCCCTACCCACTAGGCCACAGTTGCCAGACACAGACTATTGGAGAGGTGAAGTTTGTAACTGTGTTTTATGAGACTGCATATGTGTCAGTCTGGTTTGCTGGAGCAGAAGGACTGGTTGTGTGTGTGTCTGGACCCTGGAAAGATGCTGAAAATATTTTGGCAGACAGCCTTCATTCACCGATCATAAAACAGACACGCACCTGCAGGAACATAGCAGAAGACTCTCAGACTGACAGTGCAGACATCAGTGTTTATGGTGCTGTCTCAGCTGAGATTAACAGCAGTGTAAATACAACAGAAACAGCATGAGAAGCATGGCTAATTCATGCAAGAGTTTATTGTGAAGACATTTATATGTGGACCTTCCTATTTACACAGCACCTTCATCCAAATCCAGATACCTGCAGACTGCAGTGCTGGTTTTATTTGTGCTGTCATCAAAGGTTTTATTGGTGATTTCTGTCCTGTGAAGAGGCTCACATGGTAATTGTTGCAATAAGAATAGTTTCCATACAGGATGTTTCTGTGGGCATGGTAGTTCTAACTTTCCATAAGAGATGAATGCCACTAGTGGTGCTGAATGACATTTAGTTGGCGCAGACCTGTCATCACGGTGAGGTGTGGGAGAGAGAGAGGACTTGTGGGTGTAAGATTTTGTTTGTGCTCAGACGTGGCTAAGCTGACCCCTCACTGCACTGACTCTTTGACTTTGTGTAGGTGGATAGACAGGAGACCTGGTGTGTGTGGCTAATTAGAGAAATGTAAATAGAATTGTGTGTCCGCTCTGCCAATTCTTTCGTACACACGTGTGCTTTCTCTGCATTTCCTACGGCTGCTAGGCCTGGCTGTAATTAATACTTGACCCAAAACGTCTTCCTCTCGTCTCGCCTGGCTTACATGTGGATTGACACTGTTGGCCAACTGATGCTAGAGAATAATGGATTCTGGGAAATGCTCTGTGCTCTGACGTCCAAGCACATTCCCTCACACCAGGGAGTCTCCCCGGACTGGAGTCAACTCCCGTTGCTGCTAAACTTGTCTCTTAGCCTTACTGTGCTCCAGTCAAGGTTTCACTCCCTTGCTTTCCATAAATACTCTATTTCGGACTCATTCTGTCACCGTCCTCCTCTTAAGCTTCCTCTTTAATTATTATGCAAACAAAGACTCAAGCTTTTGTTTTGCAGCCAGCTCTTTTAGAAAAGTTCACTCATTTGCTTTACAGCACACTAACTAGTCAGCACCCAGAGTCAGTTGAGTGCAAGGCTCATCCCTACGCCCCTCACCTCATTTTGACGGGGGCAATGCCTGACCAGTGGCCTCCATGTTACTGTAGGACACTAGAGATCAGGGCAGTCACATTCCTTAGAAAATGAAGAGCAGCAAATGTAGGGAGAGAGAGCAAGAGAGAGAGAGAGAGAGATAGAGAGGGAGAGAGAGAGGGAGAGAAAGGGCGAGAGAGAGAGGCTGGGGGTCTCGAGTGTATGGGTCAGGGGTCAGGGACCATCAGTCATCCCAAATGACTTTCAATTTGCAGATCGTCTGGGGCGGCTATATACAGAAACATGCCGATGATGATCACGAATCAATCTCCACTTTTCTTGTCCCTGTTTTAGACCTGTTCTTGTGTGTTGTGACATATGGGCAAGGGCAGGGCAGCGCTGAAGAATGGAGATGGCCGTCTAGTCTAGTCTGTACTTATTTTAGGCACTGCCTACAGAAGGCAGACATCTCTGGACCTGGGCATGGTCATCTACAACAGCCAAACCAAACAAGACAAATGAAGCTTCACATTTCTGACCTGACAAAAGCCAGTTATCCTCTACTGCCACCAGCAGCTTTCATATCTGTCTCAGGTAAAAACTCACATGTTCTGATTCTTGTTCCCAATATCCTCAAACATATTACAACAAACTAGTCAAACAAGCCAGTGCGTTCACAGGCAATGGTGTTCTTGCTGGCACTGTGCCTGGCACTGAGATTCATCACATGTGCTCCGTAGCTTGTAGACGTAGCTGGCTATGTGGGATGTGTTAGTGCAGCTCTTCCGTTTCTTCTGACCTCGGTCGAATTTTAATGTTAAACTTTCTCCACATTTTCTCAGGGTATATTGTCTAGTAGTTAGGGAGTTGGTCATGGGATCGGAGAGTCACATGTTCAAATTCCGCCCTAACCATGGCTGAATTGCCCTTGAGCAAGGCATCTGACCCCACACTGCTCCAGGGACTGTAACTAAAACCCAGTAAAATAACTGTAAGTAGTTTCATAAGAGCGTCAGCTAAGTGTAATGTATACAGTATTACCGCAATACACAGGCCAAAGATTATTGAAAAAATAACAAAACATCACCACAACAACCCCACAACAACCCCGTTCTTAAAACCTCTACTAACACTACCACGTCCAACAGCTCTCCCACAAACACTACAACCGTGTGTATCTGTGTCACTTACATCTTTGTTGGGTGAAGGATCGATATTTGTTTGTGTTTCAGCACAACTGCTTTGCCCAACGTCGCCATTGCTAGGCACAGGCACACTGGCACATGCATGGGCACTGTGACAGACTGTCATCTCCTAAAGCCATACTGTATATGTTCTGATGTTTATCCTCAAACATATTACAGCAGACTAATCAAACAAGCCAGTGCGTTCACAGGCAATGGTGTTCTTGCTGGCACTGTGCTTGGCATTGAGATTCATCACATGTGCTCCGTAGCTTGTAGATGTAGGTGGCCATGTGCGATGTGTTAGTGCAGCTCTTCCGTTTCTTCTGACCTCGTGGAGGACATCGCAGTAAATCAGTGTGGGGCAGGTAGACGGGCACCAGCACCAGCTGCAACGCATCACACACCCCATGCGGGCCGCGCCACATCAAAAGCCCACGGTGCCAGCCAAAGCCTTACGTGGCAGAATCCTCTCGCGCTGGCAAGGGCTGCAGCGAGGGCCTGCGGTTTGCACTGTTGCAACAAGCATCAGCCACATGTTGGTACAGCCATGCTTGTTAATGCGCCAAACTGAGCATCAGGGTGTCTGTTGGAATGTCATGTGGAGAAGCAGGCCCACCCTACACCTGTGTAACAGTTTTGCGGCTGTTGGGTTGTGCCAACATAAAATGAGCTGCACTTAACAATGGACTGCCTGGTGGTGGGATGTTATAATGGAGTACAAATAGTTTTAACCATTGATCTCTTTTACTGGACTGGACAGATCCTATCGCCTAGCATTGTAGGCGACGTGCGCATAGCGACAGCATTTTGAAGAGTGCTAGTACGCATGTAAACAAACAGCTGTCAATGGTGTAGGCTGCAGATACTCCTGTATTTTACTTTGTTTGTGATAGATAAATAAATAGTCAAACTGATTCAATTTTGCATTACTAAAGCACTATGCTATGCTATTATTTATATTTATGTAGAACAGTCATTTGTTTACAAATCACACCACTAGCCACAGTGCTCGGCTAAAAGCCATGCCCTGTCTAGCGTGCTTGCTGTTTAGGTCACCTGTAACTCTAACCTGACTTGCTTACAACTGTGTTGTACTGTATGTACATATGTGTACAAGAGTGTGTACGTGTGCATGTGTAGTTGTGTGTGTGAGTGTGTGAGAGAATCTGCGTAGTCCCTCAATAGTGTATGTAGGCACTATTACGTATCTGTCTTGTCCATACTGTGTTTTAACAGTTGCGTGTACCACCAATTGTTCCCGGTAAAACGTTGTCTCGTCTCACTATGTACTGTGTATATAGTTGAAACAATAAAAACCTACTTGACTTGACTTGACTTGACTTGACTTGAACACTTTTGGTGGCGTTGTTGGCATGCCAAAAGTCACGTGATGTCCAATTCAGTAATAGGGATCAATGGTTCGGTGCCTGGTTCCCTGGACCTGTGATCCTGGTTTTCCTTTTGTTTGTCATGTGTTCACTTGTTCTGTCATGTATTCCTTAACTTCTCTTGTCCACTCCGTGTCTTTATTTTGCTATGCTGGTTGTTCACACTGTGTTCATTTGTCTCCCCCACAGTTTAAACCCTATCTTTTGCTGTCTGTGTTGCTGAATTATTTTCTCAGAGTGACCATGTAGGGAGAAGTAAAAAAAAAACATATTTTGTATCATTAGTGTTTTCATTAGTGTGGCAGAACAGGACATTTACAATTATGACACTGACTTTCAGGTTACCAAGTCACTTACCTGGAAATGCATAATAGTGACAAACAGACATCATTTACTCATATTGCATCCAGAAAACGTCTTGCTCATGTTTTGTTTTTGAAATGACTTTGTGAAGTCACACGTGCCAAGCCTGACAAAGAATGTGCTCTGAGATGTTTGAAACGAGTGGAAGAATCTGACTGAGTGGGTTACTGAATGAGGCAGTGTCTTTGCCAAGACAAGTAGGGGTGCACAGGCGGGAAAGTGGTGGTGGCATACATAGCACGGAGCTCTGGGGCGCCCAGTCAATGAAACATGGCCTTCGTCAGAGTGTGCGACACACATGCGATCCATCACAGAGACACGTGGTAAGGAACGCTGGCAAGAGACCCAGATGCTTACGCAGCCTCAAGCACGGCCTGAGGGGGAGGGC
>CM050207.1:26454407-26466907 GCA_027475355.1 Coilia nasus
AACTGTGTTTCCAATTAGCTTGCACATCAGTTATTCAAATACATGATGGGCATCTCATTAAGCCAAATGATTATCAATATAGTAACTGATGCGAAGTAAATGAAAATTTGACTAATGGCACCCATTCTTGTAGTAGTGAACAGAGTACCTTTCTCCAATTTTGTGCACAAAATCCTTATCTATGACAGCTCTTTAGGGTTGACCATTGCCGGTGTTGTTGTGTTTTCTATGTGCATAAATTTCACAGTCCCAAGCCATTTGCAATGTCTGTGAACATACTTGATAAAAGTGAGCACTGTGAGATCCACAAACAGCAGACCAACATGCCTGTAACAGCAGAACCTCATACGCAATTAGCACTGTCAAGAGTCTGTGCTGTGTAAATTGTATCCTATTTTAAGAGTCGGATGGGAATGCAGCGATACATTCCTGTGAAGCAATAAAATTAGGAGCTGGAGTAAAATAAGCCTTTTACTGGACCTGGACTAGACCTACAGCCAAGTCTGGACCATATGTTGGCCGAGCACCCTTATCTAGCTGAGCTGGGCCCTGTTTTTATTGGGAAGATCTGCATCAATGAGGACAGCATGCAAACATGGACACAAGCTCCAGTTGCAGAAGATAGCTGAACAAGTGAAGCTGTACAAGATGGCATGCCATGCTGTGTAAATATGAAGTGTGAACTATCCTGCATGAGTTTAACTTTCCGATGTGGCCTAAGTAAGCAGAATGTGCACACAAATATGGCATAGTGAAGTGGTGCAGCTGGCAGGAGAGTTGAGTAAGGACACTGTTAGGTTGACTTGGCAGAATTAGCTATGGGGGAGATGGCAGTCCTGCATCAAGCCTTTCCTGGGCTTTGTTTGTCTTTCCAGTTTGTCTTTATCCATGGCCTAAACCAAAATATTCTCCAATGACGTTCTGTTTAAAAAGCGTAACTTCAGCATTCCCGTTTGCAGATGTTGTAAGGCACTGTAATGGCCGACCCTGTCTCCTTCGCCTCGTCTTTGTCATAAACCATAGCTAGGATCGGCCGTGCGGATGTGGATATTATAGAATTTTCCATGAAACTGGATAGCTCTGTAGGATTCCTTTCCCTGTTTTTTCACGAGCAAGGCTACAAACAATGTTTTAACAAGTCTTGAGTCCTGCATGCACCTGACATGGCAGGCCTTTACCAAGCCCCCCTCCAGGGGTACCAGGTTACTGGGAACTGCCCCTCGACTCTATGGAAAGAAAAACAGCTTTTTGCGATGGACCGGCAAGCGTTCTGTTTTACGCCCTGCCATCGAGAACTGCGATAGCTCTCATATTTACACAGCTAGTCCGGGAGGTTATCCTGCTGAAGCCATTCCATGCTGTGAGAAAGAAACCTACTGATACCATGATTAAGGAAATCGGTGTCTTTGAGTTTCAGTATGCCTGTTCACATCAGGCATGACAAAATGCAAACTTCCTGGCCTGAGAGCACCCTGGAGCTGTTTAGTTTTTGGCTGGCAGAGAGGAAAGTCAACATGATGGCCCAAGTCTTTGCCCTGCTGAATTTTCGTTTATTAAGGAGAATCTGTTGCAAAAATGGAGGCAGAGACGATGCAACCAGTTAGTTTTTCCGGGTGCTAATAAATGCCCGGTGTGGGCGCAGAGGGTAAACAAGTGGCTGTTTGGAGAAGGAGTCCCTGGCACTGGACAGAGCAGGTATGGATGGGTTGAGAGGGGGCACTTCGGGCAGGGCCTTCTCCACACCCCATCCCCAAACAAAAAACACATCTAACCTACGCAGAACTCAATTGCCCTTTTTGTGAAACTTGCCTAGTGTATGACGTGATGTGAACATTGTAAACCTGACAGTAGTTTTTAATTTAATTTATTTTTTAATTTATTTAAATTTATTTTTTTTATTTTCCACTTTGCCTGCTAGCAAGATAACTACATAATATTTTACTCGCATACAAGAAGCAAAGTCCTGAAATTCATGTTATACTAAATAAAATACCTCAGCAGGTTGGGAGTATTTTTTGTACTGAACAAAAATCTCTTAAAATCAATCCTCTAAAGTACATGCAGTATACGCAATAGCCTGAAGACAAAATGAAAATAAAAAAATGAGCCCACCAGATGCTTTTTGTAATTTCTTTCCAAACCAGGATTCCTCACAAACCAAGGCTGGAGAAAGATGGACTGTGACAGATGCACTTATGCAACACTGGAAAATAAAAACACAAAAATGAACATGGAGTAACTTTCTCAGGGTTCGCTCCAAGTCATATCCTGTTGTTGTGGAAGGCGGCGTAGGTGTGGGAGAGCATAGCGCCCGCTGAATCAACACTAAGGCATGGAGACCCTAGTCCGGCCAAGAGTGCTGAGGGCAAGCCGCAGGCGGACTCCAGAGACTAAGCATTGAGCATCCTCCTTCTGGAACCTTCTACTGCTCTGACAGTCGGCCAAAGCAAACTCTCCAGAGGGACCATCAGGGCAGCGATGATACGAAGGATCAAGCCCACTCAGAGAGCCCCGCTGTGGGCATGGCCATACTCAGCATGATGGGAGCTAAAGGGGAATCTGGGTTCCCGTTCAGATGGATTTACAACTGCTGGCTAGGAGCCAGACAGCACGTCTGGCAGGGCCAAGATGTTTCCTGAGCAGAGTTATATTCAGTTGAATGCACCGGGACGATGTTAATGAGGAAATGTGCTTGAACTCAAATAAGTGGGATTGAAATTCCTTTCAAAGAACGAGCACAGAGACAGACAGAGAGAGAAAGAGAGAGAGAGATAGAGAGAGAAAGAGAGAGAGAGAGGGAGAGAGAGAGGGAGAGAGAGAGAGAGAGATACAAAGAATAAACTAGAAAGTAATGAATGCATATCAACATCTGTGTGGGAAACATTTCCCAGCCAATGCCCACCCATCTTCTTGATACATATCTAAATCAACATAAAAAAATAATGCAGCTGCACACATTGCTAACATATTGTCTCTCGATCTAAAACTGTTAAACAACGAATAATAAACCGAAACACAAGTCTTTCATCCTACTCTGAGAACCTACCTTTTTGTAATTTGTACCTTTGTTACCATAGTAAGATTTTCATTTGGGTGATTATTCTGACTGCATTTTTAACAGTTACATTGGTTGCCTCTACTTAAATCTCATCATGTTTCCAGATAGGAATGCTTTCTTACAAACTATAAACCTTTCTACAGCACGGTTAAAAGAAATCTTAAATCCTTTTATTCTTATTTCTGGGGAGACTGGCCCAAACTTATCACTGAACTGTTACTGTTTATGTTGCCCCCTTGCCCTAGTCTAGAGTTTCCAGTGGTTGTTATAAAGATTGTTTTTGACATTACGTCATTTCATGATTGCTGTAAGGACCCCTGACAGTCCATCACACTCAAGTGCTGGCTACATTGGAACACAACTCAGGCCTGACTGGTTTGGAAAAAAAAATTGCAAATGCGTTTCATTTGGCTTGTGCCACCCGCCACCCACCAACCCCTTCCTCCATTCCCCACTGCAACAGGAAAAGGTTCCGACAGCGCAATCTGAACATTGGCACCCCTGGATGACTGATTGCATTTTAAAAGGTGGCACCAGCTGTGAACACAACGAGGGAGGGATTCGACATAACGCCCCTCTGGCTGTGATGCCAGATGACCTCACGGGTGTTTGCGTGAATGGAGCTACCTACTAATAACCATCTACGCAAATGGCAGACAGGCGGGCACGCACAGGCGGGCACGTTTGGCCTTCTCTTTATCAGCAGCAACAGATGACAATGCACTCAGTTAACAGGGGTGAATTTAGATAACGCTGCTCATATCACTCAACATCAAAAACACTGCCTGATAAAAAGGGACTGATACACACATACAGTGTGTTGAGTTAAATGCTTATTAAACTTCAACAGGAACTCTCTCCTCATTATGCCCTGATATTATCAGAAAGAACGGTGACAGACAGCATGACTGGAAACAGCGCCTCTCCTCAGCGGGAGTGTAAACCGGTTTAATTACATCCTTCACTTGACCTCGGCTAAGGTGACTGAAGCACACGGCAGTTGAGGCTTTGGAGAACACCAGATCCTGTCTCTTCCATGCCTCAGAGTCAGACGACCGCCAGGAAACGCTCATTGTTTTTTCCTTTCTCGCTACAGCCAAAAGCGACGAGCTGGGTCACCTATACGACAGAGGTCTGAGCTTTCTGTTTAGGGAGGAGGGAGGAGGGAGACAGGGGGCAAGAGAGGAAACTGTGACTTAATCTGACCTGAATACGCTGCTTGGCTGGCCTCTTGAGAGAGAGAGGTCAGGGCAATTTAGGAGGGTGATCAACACTTTCCCCTGCAGACTTCTGGACTTTAGTCTGTGGGGCTGGATGAGTGGCGGGGGGAGGTGGGGTGAGTTAGCTGAGGTAGCTAAGACTAGGGGCTATGATTACTGCACAGACACTAAATCCTTTTTGTATCTCTATTGCTGTCTCTCTCTTCGTCTTCTTGCCTCTCTCTCTCTCTCTCTCTCTCTCTCTCCATCTCTCTCTCTCTTTCTCTGTCTCTCTCCCTATCAATATCTCCCCTTCCCTCTCATCCTACGGCTGAACCCCTGATTGCAGGCATCTGGCTGTGCATGGCCTCCCTGGCCAGGCAAGGCGCAGTTAATCCATCACAGCAAACAAACAAGCTGGTTTTCATTAGAGCTGCTAATATTGTTTTCTGTCAGGTTCCATTTAATGGTGCCTGGCAGCCCCACAGATTTTCCGAAAGTGGGAGTCTCTCTCTCTCTTTCTCTCTCTCTCTTTCCCTCCATCTCTCTCTCTCTGTTTCCGTGCCAAACGGGCTCCTCCTGAAATAGACCGTTCTGTGCACCCCAGCCCACAGACTGGGTCACGTGATTGGTTCGTTTGCTTATTACTGTGCACAGATTAGTTCCCGCTTAAAAAGAGGGAAGGAAGGGAGAAGAGAATGAAGAAGCGAGAGAAAGAAAGGAAGAGGAAGAAAAAGCTGACAGAGGCAAGAAATCCTTTTGGAAATGGTTTGCAATAGTTTCAAAAATCACATCCTCTCCTTGTGGCGACCGAAATAAAAATAAGGAAACCCTCGTGAAGTGGTTTCTATAATTGCACCACAACCTTGTAGGACTTTTCTCCACATGCAGGCAGAAAAAGGGCCAAGTAGTAGTAGGCCAGTAACTTAGTGGCTTCTACCTCAGTAGGAAGTGATGGGCTGCATCACACCTCAGGAGTGGGTGAGATTGGATCCGCTGAACAAACAGGCCCGTGGAGACTGGCGGCTATCTCTCTCCTCGTCTTTCCTCTACTCGCTCCTCTCTTCTCAGCTCCAGCCCTCTGTGTGGCTCTGAGTGTGTGTGTGTGTGTGTGTGCCTGCATGCGTGTGAATGAGAGTTTGTATGCACATGAGAGTCAGTGTGCGTGTCTGTGTGTATGCACACGTGTGAATGAAAGACAGATAAAGAAAGGGGGAACAAGAGAGAAAGAGTGGAAAGAGAGAGACGAGTGTGAGAGAGTGATCTCCGATCCTCATTGTTCCTGCAAACCGCAGACCGCTGCTGTTAGCTCTCGCCACAGCTGGAGCGGTAGGGCCAGGATGTGGAAAAATGCTCTCTTCCACTGCTGACACTACACCCACTGTTTATTGGTGTTTGATTAAAGGCACAGCAGAAGATTTGTCTTTCTGAATTAATGTGATATTTGTGTTAGCATTAAGCAGTGGTATCTCTCCTGCTCACCTCAGCCCAGTACGACACGCTGAATAAAGCTGTCACAGCAGTGGGGGGTGGGTAAGAATGGGGAGAGGGGGCTTAGTGGGTTGAGGGGGCTTTATACTGGGGGATTTGGCTGTGGCTGGTACTCCAAACCCACACTCAGTGGGTTTCAGCAAAACTGCGCACAAGACACGGAACAGCAAAGGGCAATTGATTTGTTAGAGCTATGGCTGAATTGAAAGAACAGGGTCCTTCTTTAGGAATTGTGGTGTGTGTGTGTTGGAGGGGAACTGACATAGCACAGCACTGGAAAACAACATCTGCTATGTCCACAACAAGTGTCTGGAAGAAATTAGGGTGAGATGCTCGATGGTACAGTGAAGCTCCAGAGAGGGAATTGCGTCGGTGCACAATATCTGGTTATGTTCGGATCCGAGTGTGCGGTCAAGCACTTCCGGTCACCCACTTCCGTATTAAGCATCGTTTAACAGCTAGAGCAGGATACCGGCAAATTGTGTATTTGTTATAATTCACAAGTGCACACTGAGCATATTTAGAATAAAAGAAAGATGATTTGCCTTCCAAAAGCACTCCACTGTTGTGTGCCTCAATGCACAATTTTGTCCCGTCATAATAATGACATTTCATTTCATTCATTCCCATGAGAGCGGAAGTAGAACCTACAGTTACCCTGCAACTGAGCTGAGTCAGGCCTGGAATTTAGGACAGTTGTTCCACAGCAGGGAATTCAAAAAGATTCCAAAGCCACAGTTTTCCTAATGGCAAAAACAGCTAGAACTACAACTGACAAATTAAGATAAAACAAAAATAACCAATTTAAAATTGGTTGGAGGTTGCTCAGAAATGGCCCTGAGGCGGGTGATCAGAAGAAGATAAGCAGAAGTGAAAATTCCCACCGATTCCACCACCTCATGGCAGCAACCAGCCGACCCCACAAAATCAGGAGTGATGCCAGATGCCACACTGTATGAACGTCATGGGCTGATGGCTTGAGCCCGATGGTTGGCTGCCAGTTTGTGATGTGTGTGGATGGAAGGTGAGACTAAAAAGGGGCGAGCAGGCAGCTAGTGCCTGGTGAGGCCGCAGAGCCGAATCTAATCCTTAACTAAATATTATTTCTCTTGCGAGTGCACCACACCAGCCAGGTGCTCTAATGAGAGAGGGTGTCGAGCTCAAACCACCGCTTAGAACCCTCTAAGTCATCTTTGTTTGTTCTATCACTTTGGCAGCGACATGACAGCCTTCATGGGTTGTAGCATTTCACAAGACTGGCACAGCGACAAAGGAAAGAGAGAGAGCAAGAGGGAGAGAGTGACAAAGAAAGAGAAAGAGAGGCCACAGAGAGAAAGAGAAAGGGAGCGAGACAGATCAGGAGAGAGAGAGAGAGAGAGAGAGAGAGAGAGAGAGAGAGAAAGAGAGAGAGAAAGAGAAAGACTGAGACAGAGAGGCGGGATGTTCTCTTTGGCAGGAGCATGTCTGATTGTGATTGCCTGTCTTTAGGGTTCTGTTGAACATGCATAGGAAAAATAACTGTGGTCGGCTTCTTTGAAACTGTGAGTGCTAACAGTCTGTTATACATCTTCATAGATTATGAAACGCTGAAAGTTTTTTTTTTATTTACAGACCATTAAGAAGTGAACAGCACAATAATAACCAGAAGAAAACTGCCTACCATTTTCAATGGTGTACTGTCTGTTTTTATTTATTTTTTTGGTGTATGTGTGTGTGTGTGTGTGTGTGTGTGTGTGTGTGTGTTTGGGGGTGGGGGGTTATTGCTTTGAAACAATGAAAAATGGTTGCAGATGTATGGGAGGATCCAGTTTTGTTACCTCGTAATGTGTGCTTGTTGGGCCAGAGGAACCAGGGCAACAGCAGCAAGTAGAGAAGGTAGACTAGGGAGAGGACATTGTAGCGAAACAGGCAAGCTGTGGGGAAAAACATAAAGAAGAACCAAATTAATCATGGCACCTTACCTACCTGACAACATGTGCCGCATCATATTCAAATACATACACAGTTCAGAAATCCTTAAGGTTACAATCCTGTAGTAAAAATGCAGAATAAATATTTCATTGTGAAATGTGTAAATGTCAGGCTGCACCTCTGAAAGGGGCACACATGGACTGTCACAATGCAGAGACGATGTTTGTTTTATGAGGCTTTGGCTTTTCTGTAGAAGCATTTCAATTTCCCCTGTAGCCTGATAAACCAGCCCCTCGTACTTCATTTCATTTTGTACAGAGGGTCTGGCAGTGTTGTATTAAGAACCAATTTCTTCCTGGAGGTGTGGACTCTGAATGAATGAAATAAAGTACGAGGGGCTGGTTTACCAGGCTAGCTCCCCTGTTGCCCAGACGCAGAGCAGGAGATGGGCGGACAGAGACACACAAAACGGAATGAATGGAACAATGAAAGCCAAGGACACGCTGTGCTCCTGATTGGGAAAAAGGGGCAATCATCATTTCATCTCTACCCCTCAAGAGGGCCGCCACAACCCTCATCCCACTGCTGCGTGTTCTTCCACCCCCCTTGGTGGAGTCTGGAAGCACTAAGATGCATCGCTGCATGACTGTGTTGTCTGCCAGTGTCAGGACTTGGGAAGCTTCATGTGTCGGGGGGTGGGTACGGGGGGAGTGGGGATGAGAAAGAAGCCTAATTATCACCCGCCACCCCTGTGACACCCGAGGGTATGGCACTGCTCAAATGGGGGAAACAAACCCGCGCCACACATTTTTTCCCTCCTCAAGCACAGCTGGATGGCAATCCGAGTGTGCCACCCACACAAAACACATACACACCCACACACTCACTCACACACACACACACACACACACACACACAAACACACACACACACACACACACACACACACACCTTTGATGAGGACAGCAACACTGTTGGGAACCAGAGGAGGAAGAAGAAGACATGGAGGAAGAGTGGGTGTGCATCTGCAGTGAATGGGGCCACGCCACTTTGTTCAATGCCTGGAGCAGTACCAGGCCATTTAAAGCCCCTGACACAGGGACCAGTAGAGGCTCCAGACACCCCACCCCCCCTTTCCTCATCACCACACACCCCTACAGAGCATCACACACCAAAAGTGTTGAACTGTCACCCACAGAGCTGACTTTAACATTTATATAGCTCCACACTCTTCAGAGTTAAATTAATACTTTCAAAATCTGAAATAACCCCGACTGTGGACACCATTTAAAAACGAAAAGTTTAAAATTACACTTTGGGAGTTACAAACAACTCCCAATTTTACAACCATGAAATTTTAACGCTCCAATTTTTGCTGTGCAGTGTGCACACACACCCGCGCACCTTCCCATCCCCTCGCCACTCATCCCCCCGGAGGGGCCAGGGCCTGCCAGCACAGCCCTGCGGCTTGCTGCGGTCCACTGCTAACATAATCCCACCTCGCAGAGCTCCGTCTAATCCTGTTGTCTGTGCCGAAAGCTGGGCCTCGAACTGCTACCATGATGGGGGGCACCTAAGCCAACCGATATATAAAACAGCACAGTAGTTGTCTTGGTGACACAAGCAGGAGCATGTTTTGGGGGAAAAGAAAATAAAGAAGCGAGTTCAAAAAGGTTTGTAATTGTCAGCGGAGTTTAATGAGGGACATGCACAGCCCGTGTCTTTGAAGGTGCCAAACAATTACACTCAGATCTAACCACATGGGTGCTACTGAGCGGAAACAGCGTGTGAAGTGAGGTGAATGTTCCGTGCGTGGTAGACCACCTCTGCTTTAACTCCTATCCTGACTGCAGCTCTCCTTCTGCACTACACCATTTATGTACCTTATGTCAGCACTGTACCTGAACCGTTTACTGTTTATTTATATTATTTATTGTCTTTAGCTCTTTTTGTTCCTAGCTAAGCCTTTTAAGACCTTGGTCTTTTCATGTTTACTTTTTCTATTTTTTATATCTTTTTGTATCATATATCTGTGCTGCTGCATCGTGGGTCTGAGAGAAAATGTAATTTTCAATCTTCTTTATGTACTGTACATATGACAGAATTGACAATAAAGCTGACTTTGACTTTGAATTTTCCATAAACAGGAAGCCGTCCAGTCACAGGGACACCCAGCTCCAGCTGTTACTGGGTCCGGCGTCAGAGAGGGAGTTAGCCGTGCGGCATGGAGAGAGCCACACTCAGGGGGCGCCACTGTGACCGGGGGGAAATGAGTTATGCAACACAGCTGGACCCAGGTGTGCCTGAGGGAAGCAATACAGGGTTCTGTGTTTCTCAGGGGTGGGGTGGGGTGGGGTGCAAGAGGAGCAATCAAACAATGTGCTCTCTCCTCTCCTCTACTCTCCTCTTATCTGCTCTCATCCTTTCTCTTCTCCTACCATTCTCTCTTATGTATATTGTCTGACTCCAGTGGCACAGGAGTTCACATTCAAAGGTGGTTGCCTTTGAACAGACACTTGGGCACTACCCTCTGCTGCCTGCTGGACCCTCCTCTCACTCGCTGACCGACGAGGAACATGAGACCGGTGGCAGTGAGTGAACTTACCGAGGCCCATAAATGAAATTGTTTGCTTGGGGGCCCGTTTATCTAGGAGTGTACTACTAAACTTTGTTGGGAGAACCAAAGACAGACAAAGAGACCTTTACAACGCAGCCCCTGCCTCTTCATGGCCTTTTTTTCCTCAACGTGTCTCTCATTTACCGGGTCGTTTGTCTCGTCCCTCGCCAAGGGGTGAGGCCAACCTCAAAATGTGATTTTGGCGTAATCCTTTTAACGCGGCGACCACATGAAAAAACCTACAGAACAGGAGAAGGGGAGAGACATAATAGCTACCAGTTGAAGGAGAGGCAGGGAGAGGAGGAGCAGGATGGAGGGAACATGCGCTCAGCGTCTGTGTTTAATCACACAGGTTATGAATGCTGGAGCATATTTACATTCGGTCCCACAGGAGAACACTGAACTGGGAACATTATAGGCCCTACCCTCATGGTGAATGAAAATACAAATTGTCATGAAAAGACATTAAAGTTTACAGGCACGACAGTATGCAGAAAGTCATCTTTATAAATGCTGGCAAAGATTAAACTACCTGAACAGATGATTGGGTCCAGACAAGAGAAACAGGTGGCTAAGCTCCATGTTAAGTTATGCCCCATGTTTGCTTACCATAAATGTCAATGTCAACTGTCATAAAAGAATGTGACTTCTTTAAATCTCAATGCTTTTTTTTTCTAGTTGCGAAACGTAGCACACAAACAGACACAAATAGACTAAACACACACACACACACTGCCCACATACGTTACAGCCTAAAACCCACACACACTACAGCTGAAGTGAAACTGCTGAGTGACATCTCCTACTTTTACTTTTTCGAATGGCTAAAAGTATTTTCAAGCAGACTTTTCTTCCCATATTTGCTCTGTCTTTCTCTTTCTCTCACTCTCTCTTTTTCTGTTGTTTACTCTTCCTTCCATTTAAGTGTTCAGCCATTACTCAAATCTTTCCACCCTTGGGTCTGGTCTGTGCTACCTTCCCCAGCTGCAGCTGTCCCCACTGTGATGAACAATCTTCTAGTATTTTCCACCATCTAAAGTCATTTGAATGACACCAAAGGCCTTAAATCTGTTTCTGTAAACCAAGTGATAGACGGAAGACAGTGATATGGAGACAGGAGGATGACATCACCCATATGTGTTTTTGATCACAGGGGCACTTACACACATGCACAAACACACACACATACAGAGAGAGAGAGACAGACAGAGAGAGAGACAGAGAGAGAGACAGAGAGAGACAGAGAGAGAGAGAGAGAGAGACAGAGACAGAGACAGATACAGAGGTACTCACACATTTACACATGCTCACAAATATACTCATATATACACAAGTACACACACACACTTATTAGGTGTGAAATCAGCCTGACAAAAACAATTAATGTATGCCCTTAAGTAGCTCAGATATGAAGTGAAACAGAAGTGCAATCAAGGGCACAATTATCCCCTAAAGCATGGAGACCTACCTCAGTTCTCTCTCTCTCTCTCTCTCTCACACACACACACACACACACACACACACACACACACACACACACACACACACACACACACACACACACACACACACACACACACACACACACACACACATTCACACAACCACACAGCCCATGGTGTTGGAGCCCATGACCCTGCAGCCACTCACGGTGTGCTCAACAGCTTCAGGAAATGACGGTAATTTGGGCACTGGAAAAACCAACAGCCTTGCCCCTGGGCTGAGCCCATGATACCACACTCAATCTGTGCAAGAGCAGCCTGAGACATGTGTCGCACATAGCTTGCTCAGAGTGAATACTGGTCTGTGGTGTACCTTTAATACTCTGTCTATGCCCAGGGTCTTGTGGAGTTAACAGAGCCTCAGCCAAATCTTGCTCATACCTGGTTAACGAGAAGTTGTTATTCTGGCTAATATTTAGTCACCTTCACTCCTAACTTTATGTCTCTTACTCCTAAGCCCCTGGTACATGTTTCCCAAGCAAGGAACTCAAGCATACCTATAAAGGTCTCCACCCAGTGAAGGTGTTAGGGCCAAAATAAAATCACAGGTTTTGCTTAACCACACTGCGGCCTTTGTCTTCGCTACCAAAACATCTCCAACACTCATGTGGCTTCAGCATTTAAATCTGTTCCAAAATCACTGTGTGTCACTGTGTGAAATGATTGCCCTTTCAAAGTTGAAAGCATGTTCATATACATAACACAGCCAGCGGTGTCAACTT
>CM050207.1:26471907-26504407 GCA_027475355.1 Coilia nasus
GGGGGATGGTTTCCTCTTCCCCCCAATTGGCCAGTGGAGCGGTGGAAAGAAAAGAGAAGAGGGGTTGGTTGGGATAATCTGGCACAGCAAACTCTTCTCTATCCCCTTTCTGCTGTGGCCTTCACTCTATCACAGCTCATCTAGCCTAAAAGAGCCTTCTGACCATACTTAACTGCATGGGTTTTTGCACATCCAATTCTCCCTGCAACCCTCCAAGCATGGACCAAAGATTTAATACCTGTGTTTTCTTTTAGGACATCTGCTTCAAATATACATTGACATTTGTTTAAAGACATTTCGTCCCCAACATTTATGTTCTACATACACATCCCATCTATTTCAAGACATTTTCTGCCTGAGTGAACTTTTCCAGGACATTTCTTGTGCATTTACATCTACATTTGCCTTCAGACTTTCAGACTACTGCTTGATGCATGTGTTCTCTAAAAGTGGCGCCATCCTTTTGATTTCTCATCGCTCTCTCACACCCTGACAGCCCTTCAACAGAGGCACGCCAAGGCAAACAGGAGCGGGAGGAGAGAAAGAGAGCCAGGCACAGACGAAGAAAACGAGGAGGAACGCCACCTTCTCATTTCTCTAGCTCTTCCACAGAAACAATCACCTGTCAGTACTCCCTGCCAATCAGTGGGCGTTGCAAGTGCACACGGGAGTGGCATGCCAAGGTTTCTCCTGGGGGTTCTGTTTGAGCAACTGGTAACATGATTACTCAAGGCATGTTTACTTTACCCTTTAACATGATGCTCTGATGCAGAGCAACAGGGCAATGGACCTTCTGCCCTCTCTTTGGCAGTGTACCAGCTCCTGCATAGGAATCCTGTGAACAGAGGCATAGCTTGTCAACAGGCAACACAGTCAAATGCTTGGGGCCCCAAGACCACTACAGGGCCCCCCATGAAGGTGGCTGACAAACCTTATACCACGGCTTCCGTCATTTTCTGAGAAGTACCCAAAAAATAAGATGGAAGAGTTCTCCTTCTGTTCAACAAGTCTTTATTGCGTTCACCGAGAGAATAGTCATAACAACCAGAGCCTCCTGACCACTCTAACCATCACAGCTACTCTATGTAGCTTAGATACAGAATACAGCAGTTAACTTATGTCCATATTCAGAGACAAGGAGCTCTAACTCTGAACCTTTTAAGGATGCCCCATACATGGAACTAAGCACATTCTGGTGTGCATTCCACTGTTACCAATTTGGCTTACTGCCAAGTCGGCAGGAGATGACCAGCTGCCACATGCACACGTGTATCCCTGTAAACAACTCTTGCTTACTTGCTGAAATTACAACACTTCCTTCAGTTTTACATTGTGATACGTTCTTTAGAGGGGTTATTCATTTTCTATATATGCACACCTATGAAGTAGTCCCTGCTTTCCGACCGTAACACGTTTATGTATCAATGCGGCAAGTTCGTGGTGAACTGTAAATAAACAGTAAAGATGCAACAGCTTTATCAAATGATGAGCAGATGGAAGAACATAGAGTTGCAACATGCTATATGGCTCTGAGATCGTCTTTTAGTGCTGTCACGCTGCGTTTGGGCTCTCTACTAACATGATTTTGGCAAGGCTTAACAGAACTTTGGAATAGCTAGCTTGACAACCAAGGCTTGGAACTAATGACTGGGTCTTGGCCATAGCAACCTCCAGTTTGGAATCAGCAACGGCAGTTTGTCCCGTAAGACACATCTTGTGGCGGATGGAAGTAGTTCCACAAATACTTAAGTTTGTTTTAGCGATTAAAACGTGGAAGTTATTACCTGAAATTAACATCAGACAACTGCAGTAACTGTGGTATAAGTGGGATAATGGACTTCACTGTGTTTGTATTCCACTTCGTGTCGTGGCCGCATTACCACCTTGAATGTGCATTAACTTTCTGATATACAAACACTGTCTCGTCCATTACCCCTTACTTAAACTACAGCAGTGGCAATACGGTTTTCAATGAAAGCTGAGGATTTTTTGCTTGGGGCCCTAACAGACTCTAGAATTGTCTCAGGGTACAACGCTACGTGATAGTGCTAATGCTCACGTTTAGCTATAGTATCCTCAAGTCTCGCTACAGTGGTTGTCTTGCAACAGTGTTCCGTTTTGTCACAGAGACTTGCAATCTCAGAGGGAAGCTTGCACTTCCTTGATATTTACAGATAATATGTTTCCTAACATAGCTCAGGGAGATTCTCGAGAAGTCAGTGTTGACAGGACATGGGCACAAACAGTTGACAGGTTCTTTTAAGTTATTATCAATTGCCTTTTTTGGATGTGCTACTAAGGAGGAGGCTCCTCGGTCCGCATGCTCTTTAATGCAACCTGTTAGCACGAACGCTCTGAAGTCACGTGACACCCAGGGCAAAAAGGCGTTTGCCATGTGGCTGGCAAAGATAACAGGCTAATATGTGTTGTGTGTATGTGTGTGTCTGTGTGTGTGTATGGCCTCCCCTCTCTCTCTCTCTCTCTCTCTCTCTCTCTCTCTGTCTCCATTCCCTGCTCTCTGCTCAATTTGGGGAGGATATTGCACCATCTCAACTCAGCTCCAGGTCTTGACTCTGGCTGCAGGCTGGCAGTGCTGTGAAGCAATTTTCTATAAAACGCCCCATAACAAATGTAGCATTCAACACGAGAGGCAGTTGCTATAAAAGTCAGATGCCGTTTGGTATCCCTGCACCAAGACAGCAGGCCGCAATCTTTCATTCCTTTTTCTTCTCTTCACATACATGCTCTTCTCTCTGTTCAGTTCCTTCATCCTGTTTTTACCCCATCTCAACATCCTACCTTTTCTTTTCTTTTTTTTTTCTGTTTCAACTATCAAAAAAATAAAGATCAAGGTCAGACTTCATTACGTGAAGTGTTTGTGTGCATTACCTGGTTGCTGTGGAAATCGAAAGTGAGGCTGAAAGAAAAAAAAATATCCCAAGGCTTGTCAGGACACGGGAGTGAGGAATGCTGACAGAATCTAACATGTTTGGTAAGCAGCGTGCTAACTCTGAATCTCACACTCCGCTGTCATCTAAAGCGGCGCTCAGATGGCCAGCCAGCTGAGTCGACTCGACCAGCACAGAGCGTAGATGGGGAACACAGCAAACAGATATGGAGGCCTACAACTGCTCTCTACTAACTGCTTTCACTGTGGTCAGTGAGGCACACAGAGATGTAGTGATAAAGTTGGTACAGCGCTTTGACAAAGATAGGGCTAGAATTCTGTTGCATTCAGTGAGAGAATCCCCTTTCTGAAGAAAAAAAAAGAAAAGAATAAAGACAAGCAAATAACAAACAACCTTGGTCTCACTACCTACTGAGTTAACCACACTCCAGGTATCACCACTAGGCCATACACACACATATACACTAGCCAGTGTTGACACACCTGGTTTATATTTCCCCTTCTGGTGGCATTCCTTTCAGCAGCATGACACTTATACATTTAAATGCCAGAAAGTGCTGAATGACCTGGACAGCAGTCTTGCTCCTGACACTCCTGAAAGCAGAAGTTCTTTCTGGAGCTGAAAAAGGCAGCGGGGGGGGGTGTTGTAAACTGGAATAGCTGGTTGAGGATGAACCACAATCCCCCGGCGGGGTTATCTTGACCTGCCACATGCCTTCACCTCACGGTCATAAATGCTAGAGAGTGGTTAGCCTTTAGCTTTAGGCTAACAACAGTGGAGACAGCTTCACAGCAGCAGTCACAAAGTGTTTGATCCTGCACTACAGCCATAAGGCACACACACACACACACACACAGAAAGTATTCATGGATTCATGAAAAGTAAACAACAAGTATGTCTGTTGTTCTGTCGGAGGGACATAATTAAGCCTCAGGGTTAAATATGGTTATGCATCTGAGTGTGAATTTTAACACTGTCTTGAGTAAAGTAATTTTAGACAGCAAAGATTGACTGAGTAGTGCTAAATTCAGCTCGGGGTTAATTGGCCATTGTTTTTCAGTACATATAGAATAAAAAAAAAACCTTTAGTGTCACATTTGATTGACTGGGCTGCTTACAAAAACCACAAAAAAACCACAGAGCTATACTACAGACCCGTAGGCCTGTGAGTGCGTACTGTACCTATCGTGCAGTGTGACTTCCGCTGGTGACTGATTAGAGAAGAGACACAGTGACCTATGCGACCCTGTTCTCTGTGTGGATGCTCTGAGCAGAATAGCGTGTTGTTCAGCAGACAGGAAACCCTGTAGTGTTTTGTCTGCTGCGGTTGTGCTAGCCACAGCGAACAGGGGGGAGGCTGCTTCAGCACGTCTAAAAGTGTCCCTCTGCCTTCACAACAGGTGCTAGCCTTCCCACCATTAAACACCACCTTGATTTGTGTGTGTGCATGTGTGCGTGCGTGTGTGTCTGTGTCTGTGTTTATGTGTGTATGTGTGCACCAATGTGTTTGGCCTTGGATGAAATCAGAGCCTAACTTGTCTATGTAACACACACAGTTAACAGTGACCCTCACCAGGCATCGCGTTAGCGAGAGGTTGCAGTGTGGATAGCGTTTCATCTCTGCGTGGACAACGGGTTGGGCAAGACTTCCTCACACACCACCTGTCCCCTGCTGACCTGAGGTGTGAACATGATGAAACACTATACCTGAGACTTAGGAAATATGTGTGGTTCCCTATTCAGACCTCAAACTGAAGTATAATAAAATGCTGACACTTTAGCCTTGTCTTGGTGGTACATGGCAGTAGTGTGTAGGGTACGTAAAAAAGGGGGCAATTGTCACCCTCTCTCTTTTCCTTCAGCTGTCTGCGAATAGATGACAGAGAACACTGTCACCATTCTGTGGTAAACCGTCTCAGCTGGCCGCTGATATCAGTTTCACAACACGTCAGACATCACAAGCCACAGGGGAAAATAAATGATCAGAAGCAGTGAAGCTTTTCAGTGAGCCCAGCCAACATCTGAAGATAAAACTGCTACCATCTTTTAATGGCTTAATACATTTTTAGTTTTTTTTTTTTTAAGGGTTACGACTTAATCTTTGGCAACAGCCAATTGAGTCAACACAAAACATCTTTATTACATACAATACAAATAACCTGAATGACCAACAAAATCATTAATTTCTTACAGACAATGACCTGACAAATGACCTGAATCTCACCCTGACTGATCAAAAGGGGGTTGATCATTATTCTGACTGTTAGACCATTAATGGCTCAGTCATCAGTCAATATTGTGCTGATTCACTGTGTTGTGTGTGTTGAAGTGTTGAAGAGATCCACAGATCACCTGCTCATTCAGACAACTTAAATATCTTTCAATGGCTGATGGACGTCTCTGTTAAGCAGTCCACATCTGGGTGACTAAAGTGTTGCCAGGTAGAATGTCCTTTCAGTACCGCAGAGCCATCGCGTCCTAAAGCAATCATTCCTAATCCCTGAGAGAAGTGGCTGACATAACAACTTTGGACATGGTTTTGTGTTCTTAATAGGGAGGATAATTTGAATAAACCCACTGTATTACAGTATTAAAGGATTCACAGTGAAAAAATTACCTCACATGAAATCTGCATACACAGCTGAATGAGGAAGGGAAGCCTTTCAGCTGTAAAATTTAATGTCTTGTTTTTAACGCATCCTGGATGCGTTTGGGGTATAATTAAACTAAATGCAAGGTGTGACTTTCTCTTTTACGTCCTCGAGGCGATATGTTTGGCTAGTTTATATCTTCTTTTCTGGTTTTCTTCTCCTGTCAGTCTAAAATTAGATGCTCACTAGGCACTGCACACCCAACCAATGTGACTTCCTGGCAGTGGGCTTTTTAAGTCAACGTTAGGTTTACAAATACCACTGAAAGCAACTCAGCCCTTAATTACAGACAACGTCAAAAGGGCAGGCCTTCATTTTCTTCAGTGCTTATAGTTGGATTTGAGTCAAGTGCCTGGATATGAGCAGCTGATGAGGCTGAGCTCTGATCTGTATGCCGACTGGAGTGGACTCAGCATCAAACATCATATACAACACGCTTATATCCATCTGTAGATGCGGATCATACATTGCCTACACGCAAAACTGTATAATTCCTGATGAGTACTCTATGTTTCACATTTGCATAAATTATCTTATATTTTCTGTTTCTTTTTATTTGTATATCTGTGCTTTGCAACAGGCATTTTATAAGCAGGATAAAAGCAGGATACAACATTTAGATGTAAATGTATTTAAATGTGTAAGAAGATTCAAGGACAAAAGAAAATACAAATACAGTAAGCAATCAGGAGAGCAATAGACTTCAAGATCCAGAGCTCCAGAGCAAAGTGTGAGGCTCATTCTCTGTGCTGTAGTGATGGATGAGAGTGGATTGTCTTCTTACAACTCTAGTGCTTCGCAACACTTGGCCTTTTGAGTGTCAACGTGATAAACAGCCAAGGCCAAACAGGATTCCCCTCTACTTTAACCACAATGGACAGAGTAAAGCTGAGGAATGGCCTGCATGCTAACTTTAGTACACATGCACATCCAAACTGTTTACGCCACTAATTTCATGCCACTCAGCTGTTTGATTTCTTGCTAGCACACCGTCCATGTTGCCCAGTGTTCACAAAGGAACCCTTTTTTAACGTAGTTGACATCAAACACCATGGACATAATCCATTGCACAAAGTACGTCTTGACAGACTAAACAATGACCAACTGTATGAAACTCTTGAACCAATGCCAGGTCAGGTATGGTACCAGGATTGGAGAAAGCAAGAGGATGGCCATGTGTTCCCGAATGCATAAGAATACCATGTGTCAGCAAACAGGAAATCAGTAATGGAGTAAGCGAGGGAGAGAGATGCATGCACAATAGGAAAACAGAACGCTATGGAAGCTGCTCAGCTCTGAAGCTTGGCACAGTAAGTCGCTGACCATCATCACACTCACTTCTTCTTTCTGAGACATGACTCATGCCCACACACACGCACACAAACACCCACACACACACACACAAACACACTCATACACATGCATGCACATAAACACAAACACACACACACGCAAACGCACACACACACACACTCAATCTATCTCCCCGTCTCTCTCTCACACACACGCACACACACACAAACACAGACTTACACAGGGCAGGAATACTATTTGACCTAAGAGCATGTCATAAGTATGAGGGACGTTTATTTATTGGGAGGGAGTCTATTAAAACAAGACAGGACAAAGCAATCTGAATAGTGCTATAAACCATCTGTGCTTCTTGGACACACGGTCTTGTGGCTGGGAGTTTTTTCCCCTATTACCATCATAATCATCACCACAACCTTACGAATAAGTGCACTTCAGGACTACGAGGTATTACAACACTTCACTGTCCAGAGGGGATGACCCAGTGCCATAAATCACACCGTTAAAAAGCTTCCGACCAGACCGTGTGTTTCCGTCCTTCGACACCGAGCACAGTAAGCTGTCGGGCTGACGGCCTGCTCGTCACGGAGGCCTCGACTTGGGCGGCAGACCGGAGCGGTGGCCCCCATCCCCTCTCGTGTCTGCTTCTCAGATAAGCGATCAAGGCCAACTCGACGGAGCCAGAGCCATCTGCCCGGCTCATCAGCATCCCCATGATTGCGGCCCCGCAGACAGACAGACATGCTTGAGCAGGCCGTCCGCCTTAAACAGCCACCCGTCTGGCCCTGGAAGAAGGTTGCTGGCCGGTCCTGTAGTGCCGGGAATATGGCACTGCTCCTGACAGAGACGGAAGCCAGACTCGGAAATCTATACACTCCTTCAAGGCAACTCCGGATTGCAGTTTGGGTCAGTTTTCCTTATTGTTCGCATCACTGGTAATAATTGCATTATTATTATCATTACACTTTAGGCTGGCTTTTCTCAACCGGACAAACCAGATTTACCTGTTTTAGGCCCACAGGGGATATCCAGAGAAATGCAAAGTAGGTCAGTAACAGTAAAGCACAGTGAGAAAAATGTGCAATTTAGTGTGAAACTTTCCATCTTCCGCTGAAGCTCTCCTGGGCGTGTATGCCTATGTGTGTGTGTGTGTGTGTATGGGGTGGCCTGGAAGTACTGTGCTGCGCAATAGGAAACACCAACAATGCTTCATGTTTGCTAAGCAAGTGAGGCGGTGGGCGACGGCAAAACAGGTTACAAATCTCCTCTCCACACACGTACTAAAGAAGCCCACCCTTGTAATGCGAGAACAGCGCCATTGTTTGAAATGGTAGGCTTTTTTTTTTACAACAAAGCACAACCGTTTCTATTGTTGGTGGGAAGCCAGGCAGTGGCCCTTGCTGTGTTCGCCCGGTGTGACCTACATCCTGTTTTGATGGAAAAAGATGGCCGCCGTGTTCCACTGAGCAGGGGATATGGCCGCACACAACGGGACTGTGCTGCGCTCAGCCCTGTAGTCAAACAAATAGTGTGCCGGACACCATCACAGCGGACACACTGAGGGGCCATTTACAGCCTGTGGTGCTGACGGGCAGCTCCCGTAAACAGACCGGGCCTCCAGCTGAGTGTGGTCAACACATGGCCAACAACTGATAAAAAAACGATAAAAAAGAGAGAGGATGGAGGGATGAAAAGAGAAGGAGAGAAAGGGGGAGAGGAAAAAAGAGGGAGAAAGAGAGAGAGAGTCACAAGGAGTATGTCATTAACAGAGACAGAACATTTTTCAGACAAGCCTGTGACCACTGGCGCGTGATGAGTCACAGAGATGACACACACACGCGCACACACACACACACACACACACACACCCACATCCACACTATAATTTTGGCCTGTCTTGTGCAAGAAGAGAGAGAGACAGAAATGGATAGATGGGGAGAGAGAAAGAAAGAGAGAGAGAGAGGGAGGGAATGAAAGAGGCAAGGGAGAAGAGCAGATGACTGCCCTGATCATCTTGGTCCGGCTCTACAGTATCCCAGCCCAGTCCACCCATCCACTCTACAGACCCCCGACTGGCTGTGAAACTGATGGGATTAGCCGAGGCGAGGGGATGTCCGCAGCAGACTGTGCCGTGTGCACGCCAAGCGTGCTGTTTATGACTCCTCTGCGCATGAGGTAATGGCAGGCGTGCCAGGGCTAGCGGGCTCTTTCCCTGCCCCCAACCACCTCCTCTTACTCCTCCTCCACCTCCTCCTGTCCCCCAACTGCCTCCTCTCACTCCACCTCCTTCTGCTATCTGCGCTACCGGCAGCCTTAGATTGGCCCTAATAATGCACTCGTTCACCTGTAGCAGCTACAGCTCACCTTTTATGGGCATCAGCAAACAGAATTGAAATGAAGTTAACACAAAAAGGGACAACACAGCTTTAGCCTGTTACATCTTGGTTTCTACAAGCTTTAGGATGTATACATGCAGCTTTAATATTAGACATACTAAAATAAACACCACTCTTAAGTCACTACCAGAAAAAAGGAAACTGTTTCCTTTCCTCTTGAAAGGTTGGTGCCATAGAAAGCCCTGCTGTGCTGTTTCAGTCGTATTAAGTGTGCTTCTGGGCTAATGTTGGGTAATGGGTGTCTGTAAGCCGGGATGGAGCGAGCGATACAGGTGTTTGAAAGCTACAGCGCAGCTGGAGAGCATTTGCAATATGGCTTATCAGCGTGGTACAGATGGCATTCCACACACAAGTCAAGTTGGCTCAAACGGCAGTGAGGATTCACAAGGCTTTGTGTCTATCCTGGCGGTGCTGCAGCAGAAATACATTTACACACACAACAGATTTGGCAGGGTAAATAAAGGCGTGCTGTGGAGGTTATAAAAAGTTTCTTTCTTTTTTCCAGTTTTTCATACTGATTCTGTGAAAAAAACATGGACCTACTACATGTGTGCATGTTGTACAAGCACACAAGCGCACAGACACACACACACACACACTTCTGAAGTCATTTGTCATTTCCCTTATAGAATGTACACTGTATGACCATGCAGCCAGCACAACTACATATGGCACATGAGGTACTGCATCATAAAAATTAAACGAGAGAGGTCACTGCCAATAAAACCCAGGGCCAAAACAGCTGGGCCCTAAGGGTAGCTATGACGTAGTACTTTTTTTTCCTGATAATCGTAAAAGACACACTTTGCCAAGAATATCGGCAACTGGCAA
Organism: Coilia nasus; assembly: GCA_027475355.1. Classification (NCBI taxonomy): domain Eukaryota; kingdom Metazoa; phylum Chordata; class Actinopteri; order Clupeiformes; family Engraulidae; genus Coilia; species Coilia nasus. Next base: position 26,482,006 of record CM050207.1, read on the forward strand.
CTGACCAAAAACACTCAGGTAAAACACTGGGTTTTTGTACTAAATAGCTACACCAGACACACTTAAGCACTCTAAAATTAACAACTGAATTTTAATAACTGTGCAATTAATACATTAGCGTTTAGTCACTTTCAAATAGAGAACAGCCATTTCAGTGCATTTTAATTCCTTGAGTTTAGTCATTAGTTCCTTTAACAAGAAACTTGATACTAAAACCAGTATAACTTTAGTATGTCAACATTTATGATGCATGAGAGGAGAACGATACGATGACAGAACAACACAATTTCTTTCATCCCTGGCAACTGAGAGAGAGAGACAGACAGACAGACAGAGAGACAGACAGAGAGAGAGAGAGAAAAACCATGCAGATTCATTGATTCATTGATCAGCCATTATAACAGAAACACCCGAATTTACTTGTAGAAAACCAACAGTCCAAGGTTTCCACACCTGAAGGCTTCATTGGCCGGTGCATGAATAATGCTACTACTAGTACCTTGGGAATTGGGAATACCTTTTTCCAGACTACTAAAGGAAGGCAGAATGGGCCTTCACTTCTGGGTGGCCTCTGCATCTCACTTTCAGACAACACTATAAATATCAGGCTTTCCCCGAGTGGAGGATAAAGACACCGCTATGTGAGTGAGCGCGGAGCCGGGATCTCGGCCGGGAGCCCTGCTCTCTGAGGCCTTCTATTTCCCTGCTGTGATGTTCACACTTTTCCAGCTTCGGGCCGACCGCACTGGGAGACAGTGAGCCCCCAGTGTGTGTCTGTGTGTGTGTGTGTGTGTGTGTGTGTGTGTTTTAGAGTAAGTTTAGACAACAGTCCCAGTGGATGAGGCAGTAGCCGAACTACTACCATTGAAACATAACGGTTACACTATTTACCCCCTAGAGAATCATAGTACTGTTGAATTTACCAACAGGACACAAACTTTATTTTACTCTTCAGGGGCAAAGTTTGAGCGGGCGACTTATTGCTTTCTTTTTAAAGACCAAAATAAAAATAATCTGCTAAACGTGGTGCATTCACAAATAATGGAGAGGGCATAACGTGAGACCGACAAGAGGAGTCTTCATAACAGAGCGGATGATCAGCTTTTTTCCCACTAAATTTGTGCATTGCGCAAACTTCCTACCCATAAGTGGACATCTTAACCGAACACTGGGCTAGTCAGAGCTTATGTCAGAATCTCAGGCTGACTGCAATAAAAAACTGTTGTCTACAATATGTCCACAAGACTCAGTCCTTAATTCATGGTGCACAAATTAATTTTCCCAAACGAGATGACGCACACATCATAATGAAAAGTTTAAATGCCAGGTTGACATTACATTATTTGTCTTCCAAATATTGACATTTATGCACACATATGACACACGAATGAATGGGTACCCAGATAACAGGATACTGTTCATGCTTTTATGGTTCTGTTAGTGTCCACATACACACACACACACACACACACACACACACACACACACACACACACTCTCTCTCTCTCTCTCTCTCTCTCACACACACACACACACACACACACACCTTTCCCACAAACACCAAAGGTGGTGCAAATCTAAAACCACACCATGATGTAGCGGTTGAAAGAAAGACTCAGATTCTGGCAGTGGTTCTGTAAGGCACATAACATGCCTGTTAACAGGATACAGTTTTCAACAGCCAGGTTTGCCAGTGCGGCAGTGAGCACTGGGAATATGGTTGACCATGGGTGTGATGGTTGAGAATGCCACTGTTTTCATTAGGAGCAGTTCATGCTCCTCTAGATCCTTTTGGCAACCACTAGTCACACAACAGCCACGTGACAGGAGAAGCTACCAGCCAACATCCTGTCTCTTGCCTTTTTCACTTCACTTCTTAGCTGCACAGGAAACCTCATGCTTAAAGCATGACATTAACGCATGGCAAATCTGAGTCAGTCTCCATTCTCCTTTCCCGAAGGAGAGCCTGTCAGGCCAACAAATGCAAGAACATGGGTAGTGTGATAGACATTTTCCCTACATGTGCAACTTTAATCATTTCAATTCATCAATACAATGTAATAGTCTAAGAGGAAAAATAAATTAGTGTGATGTTTAGACTATTCAGAGCTTTTGGAAGCTACACAATTTAATATCAAATCTGAAAAATGCAGGTCTGAATGTTTGTAAGACATTTACACCAACACTTGATGAATCAATAGCTGCCCAATCAGTACATTTCTGAATGACCCAATGGGCTAGTGATCTCTGATAAAGAGCCAATTACCACTTAATAGAGAACACACCTTTTCTTTAATAGAGAACACACCTTTTCTTTAGGCTTTTCTTTATTCCATGACTTGAACAGACACCATCAGAACCGTGACAACAAACCAGATTACAGTTGATGACAGCCTTTCACCCAAGATTAACACCACCCCTGTCTTTTTAACAAAAGCTTAGAATCGATGGGCACAAGAAAGAAATGCATGTCTTACATTTAAATTCGCTTGCCAGCTGTATGACGATTATGACGAGAATAGCCTAAATGAGGCCTAATCGTACAGTTTTTGGGCAGGTTCAACCAGCAGCATGTTGATCATGTTGAAGCCTATATGCTTCTATGTGTAGTTTGTAAGTTATTTATGCAGGGCAACTTTCGACATCCTCAGAGAAGTCGCTCTTTTCAATTCCTTACCTGCAAGCAAGAACGTTGGTAGCAGGAAGCAGTACAGCAGTCCACATACCACCTGGAGTTCCATGAGAGCGCGTCCCAAATGCACAGCTTAACTCCGGCTACTGTCCCACTGACATTCCACGACGGAGCGGTAAATTCCACTCAATGGATAGAAAGAAATCCAGTTCAAAGTTGTTGTTCATGGTTCCCCGCCTTAAGTTAACATAATTAAGAAAATGTTAACACTTTTCCATATTGGTGTTTGGTTAACATTTTATATTTCTGAATTGCGAATAACGAAAAGCGGTGTATGACACCTTTTAACAGTAGGCTATCCAAAGCATTGACCTGCCTGTAACAACGAGCTATTAGAATATTCGAAACCGCCAATTCTTTCAACTTTTCTTTAGTTCTGAACCCGCTCTGTGCATATTCCTCGTAAAAACATGTCTTCGTGGAAAATGTAAATCGCCCAGCACTTAGTTGAACTATTCCTCCACTTTCTTCTAAACTCACATTTGACAGCTCAAAACTTCTGAAGTTTCTTCGCCTATAGCTTTTACGTCTGAAGAAAATTTATGAAAACGTAGCACCCCAGCACGTCAGTTTTAGTCTACCTTAAAACGACTGTGTTTCAACTGAGAGTAACTCCCACTGTGATATTACCACTGTGCCAGAACTGGGAGCGTCCAGTCCACTTTTTCATTCTTGGCTAACCATATTTCTCGCGTTCACAAATGAGAGGGCTGGTGCAGACTGCTTGCCGCGACCAGCATGGCAATGTGACTTTCACTACGCATGCTTGCTTAGCAGTCGGCTACCTCACACAACTTTTCACACTTAGCAGTGATTGTGAAAGGGGCGCCTTTAAACGCATTGTAACTATTTTGTTAGATTAGATTAAATGGCTCATTCATGAGACTTCTTCATAACCTACTCCTGTGGATGGTGGGCTATGCTTGCAATTTACTAAGTCAATAAAAACTTAGAAACAAGCTTAAATATCAACAATTCGGTAATTAAATTTTTGTAGAAAGCAATTTTACAGCCCCGCTCATTTATTTGTGGCGATATTGCTCTTCAAAATAATAAGCATCATACGCTGTGATACACATGAGCTCTGCGCTCCCACTAAGAAAGTGACATAAGCTACATAATGAAATGAACCTTCACTAGTAAATGTATACAAGAGTTTTCTTGATAAATATGGGGAACTAACACACTGGACCAACTTTTTGGAATTATCAAGGACTCCACATCTGCACTCGCTTTATTACCACACCAGTGAGTGTTTGGCACTGAATTCGGAGTGATGCTGCCATCTAGAGGTGACAGTAAAGACTTTAATTTTTTTGCTGCTTTCACTGTGCTGTCACCACACTTCAACACCAACGATTGCATTTATATTTAGATGCCTGAACCCTGGCACCGCTTTTGTGAAACTTTGGTACCACTTCTCTAATTTAGCTCTGGGATATCAAAATTGTAAAGCATAGACCGTCGTGTGATGGGTAAGTGTCAGACAATTGCATAATACTCTGTTTTAACCAACTATATGCATTTTGCTATTTTTCATTTATTTATTGTAACCTGCACTGTTAATGCGTTTTTACTTTGGAGAAACATTGTCATCTGTGTGCTTTGTTAAACGACAGCATCCAATGAAATTTTGGATGAGGGCGTGTCTTAACAGCCATTGGATGTGTACAAAGATCACATGGTACAGTTTCGCGCGAAAGTTGGTCAGAGGCTTTATCAGAACACTGGATCCTCAGTCGGGATAGGGTAGACAAGTTTATTTACTCGGGCAGTAACATAACTTCAGCAAAGGTTTATGATCTGACGGATTGAGTTGCAATGGCTCAGGCACGGTTAACTGACTATTTTGCACAAAGTAAGAAAGGCGGAATTGATAGAGCTGTGAGAGGTAAGGGACAAAAGCCGGATGCAATCAATGTGGACATCGCGACTACAAGACCAACTCGACAAACCAACAGAATTTCAGGTCGATCAAAAAATACGAGATCCAGTTCCGTACAAGAAGAATTCCTACGGGTTATCAACGAAGCTGTGTCGACAAAAGATGAAGGAAGATCAAAAGGAAGGCCATTCAAGGAGGACGGTAACGTAGACGTTCAGGCCAGCCCCAGGACTCCAAAGAGGCGTTCGTCCGAAGTCGAGTTCGACCTCGGTTCAGCCGTGTTCTCCACAGCGGAACAGCACAGTAGTGCAAAGAAGCGTCCTCGTGTCGGTCCTTCACAAGAAGCCAACCCCGTAGTCGAAAAACCCGAAGTTAAAACTGGTAAACGAACAGCCAGGAAACGCTTGATCCTTTCGAAAGACGGAGACCAGGTAAGTGTGGGTAATAATACACTCGTCTTCAAACTTGCTAACGCTAACTCTGTGGGTGGCGAGCTAACAGTTAGCTAACATAAACGTTAACGTTTCCTCAGTAAAATCAGCCTTGAGTATGACTGGTATTTGCACAAGGTTTTGCATGTGTATGGACTAACGTTGACGTTTCAATTACATTATCATTTCGCAGCTCTTTAAGGCAGCACTACATGTGACTTATCAGTCAATTTTTACGAAAATGTTCGACTTGTAGAGCTTACATCTCTCCAGCATGGACATTGTACGTTTGTCAATGGGAGTGTCTTGCCAGTGTGACCTGTCGTCTACATGTTAGGGTACCCTGCATTACAATAAGTTAAAGTGTAGAGATGGATAGCAGGCGTTAATGTCTCCTTTTGTAAATAGGCAGCTGCCAATGTAAAGGGGCCCTCCTCACAGTCGCCCATTCCAGAGGGTGTTGATAAACAATCGAAGGAAGCTGTTAACCACACATCCAACCCTTCTTGTGGTCAGAGTCCCCCCAAAAGCACAACTGCGAACAAGGTAACTGCAAAAACCTGTTCCCTGTAACTGCAAATGACTGCTTGCCTGTGTTTTGTTACTGTGATCCCTCCGTTGTAACCACTTTTGCCTTTTGTTCTGTCATTTAGAAGCCATTGACCAAAGATGATGTGGCAGCACTCAAAGCCCGGCTTCAGAAGCTCCAGGGGCAAGCGCAGACTGTTGTCACACCTTCCCCTGCCCCCGAGCCCATGCTTGCAGAGCTGAAGGCCAGGTGTTATGACGTGTTGGAGCGAACAGCCAAGATACAGAAACGGAATGAGAAGCTTAAGTCCAAGATAGCTCAGTTGGAAACACAACCAGAACCAGAGGGGTGAGGAACAGTTCTATCTGTTTACCTACTTTCCTGCCAGCAGCCCACTCACACCTTTTTCCCACACCACACCACACACACGTCTTTTTCTTTTTATGCCTTAATCCATGATTACAGTTTGGGCACACATGGGGATTCCATCCAACCTCACCTACAAAAGGTTTAGCTTCTGGATTGCTTGTACCAAGCCTTGTCTTTTTCTTATCTTTCTAGAGAGAAGACGCCAGCATACCAGCGCTACCACACCCTTGCCCAGGATGTACCCCCTGGACTCGTGCTGCCGTACAAATACAAAGTCCTGGCGGAGATGTTCCGCAGCATGGACACCATTGTGAGCATGCTGTTTAACCGCACAGAGACTGTCACCTTCGCCAAGGTCAAGCAGGGCGTTCAGGACATGATGCGCAAGTAAGAGATAATGACTAACTTTGACCTAAAACATCTCCATATGCACAACTTAAAAAATATTTCTAATACTCATTTATTACCTGGTCCACGGAGGGGACTGACCAGATATTGCAGTGACCCTGTGTGTGTGTGTGTCTGTCTGTCCACCGGCCCACAATGACCCTGTCCATCCACATGGGGGACCAGTTTGCCATATCTGATTGCGCTTGTTTGTTTAGTGAGGAGGACTTATTTAACATGCTCTAATGTTTTCATTAAATCACTCATTTATTTATTTTTTTATTCTGATTCAAGGAGATTTGAGGAGAGCCATGTGGGACAGATCAAGACTGTTTACCCCACTGCCTACACATATCGCCAGGAGAAAAACATCCCAACCTTCAGTTCTACAGCGAAAAAGTCCAATTATCAACTCACCTTTGAGCCAGTCATTGAAGAAGGTTTGTGGTCTTTCACGCATTCATGACAGCTACACATTTTATACTGTAGTCCACTGAATGCTGCTCTTTATACATCTATACAGAGCTGAATGTTGCTCTTTATGCCTCTACACAGAGCAGAATGGCGCTCGGCCGGTCTTATCAGCCTCACTCCTGCTGGATCGGAGAAGGATGTTCCACCACAGCCTTGTCAACGTCGTCAAAGATCATCACAAGGTAAACAATGACACAGACAATTAATACTTAATGCTTTTAGTATTTAAACAGAAAGTCTTAATACGCCACACAGGCAACTAATACTTAATGCTTTTAGTATTTAAACAGTAAGTCTTGATACAGTTTGTTTTTCTTTAACACAGACAATGTAATCTGCTGGTTCTTCATTAATAGTTAAGGATTATATATAACTATATATTATAGTATTAAAGAAAGTCTTGAATAAACGGTTTGTTGTTCTTTGTTGCTGTTAGAGATTCTTGGAGTCTCTTGACCCCCCGGTTGTGGTCCCTGATGACATGCTGACCCGCTGGCACCCGAGGTTCAAAGTGGACGAGGTCCCCAATATCCAGCCCAGCGATCTGCCCCAGCCTCCCCAGACAGAGAAGCTGACCACTGCGCAGGAAGTGCTGGACAGAGCTCGCACACTCATGACTCCCAAGGTGAGGAGACGTATGCCTTAGCACTGACCAGAATTTACATTTGCACTATCTTTAATAAAAGATTAAAGAAGTTAAAAGGAAAGAAAAAAAAAAAAGAAGTTGCGACATTCAGTATGTCTCTTGTTCTTTATAGGCAGACCATTTTTACGTATATTTTCAGTCTGTGTACTTTTTTTTCTGCGTGTTTATATATGTCAGTAAAAGTAAAGAAAAATGCAAAATAACAGTATTTTTGTTGTCATATGAGGGGTAATTAGCATCTTTGCTCACTCTTAAGATGGAGAAAGCCCTGGCGAACATGGCTTTAAAAACGGTGGAGACGCCTCTAACCACAGAAGAGGAGACTCCCGCTCCCAAAGAGGCTGCGTCTCCTGCCACGGCACCCAGCGGTCTCAAAGGAGTGTCCCAGTCTCTGCTGGAGAGGGTAAGCATGGGTCACTCCAGGGGAAACTACAAAAGCACTGAGAGGGCAGCTCAGATCACCACCGAAATCCCTGAAAGTTACCCTGAAAATGCAATCAAAATTCATCCATAACTTTTTTAGTTATGTTGCTAACAAACTCTGATGATTGCATAACTTCCACCGGCGGAGGTATAAGTGTTGAGAAAAGGGGCATCACTTGGGCTCATGCCTAGGTGCTTTCCAGAGCGGAACGGCAGAATCAGCATCAGGTTTTTGTGGAAGAAGCCACTTCTGTTCAGGCTAGACCAAGAAAGAAAGGACGGAAGCGCACAGTTGTTTGTTGCACTGAATAAAACCCTCAAAGGTACTCCTGTTTCAAAGGTTCTCCTGTACTGGTCCTTCCTGTCTCTAGTCTGAACAAGAAGTGGCCCAGGACCTGCTGCTGGTTCTGCCAACCATAACCTTGTCAAACAGTTGGCTGTTTCACAGGACGACGAGTTTTACGTAGCAAGTGGCAGGGAGATATGGTACTACTTATTATTTTGTGTCATGGTGGGTTGGGCCCAGTGTTACTAGACTAAATGCATGTGCTTCACTTGAAACTTTCAGTTTATTAAAGCAACTATGTCTTCACTATAATTGCTGCATTGTATTTTCAAATTGTAAAAGGTTGCGCGACGCAATGGTAGCATTGTTGCCATGTTTGCAACATGTTTTGCAAGGTGTGCACTAAGGCTGCTCGATTATGGAAAAAATCTGAATCACGATTATTTGGGCCAAAACTGAAATCACGATTATTCAAACGATTATGTGTATGTTTGTAACATACACCCATTTTTTTTTAATCGTATGTTTTGTCTTTTGCCTGCTAACATTCTGCACAATGTGCTTAATGTAGACTGAAGTTTACAGAGATCTTAGTTGGAAGTAGTACCCCAAACGATACTAGATTACTTTACCTTTGTGTCTTTGAAACCACACTCTGTTTAATGAAAAGACATTGACCTTGGTAGTTTTAATGTGATGAGGGGGAAAAGAAATTTGTCATTGTGCCAGTTACTTAAAACGATAGCAGTTTTGTTAGGAATGAGGTGGGAAGAAAAGATTAAAGCTTATATGCAAATATGCTGTTTAATAAATAGCATGGGATAAAGAACGTCAGTATATTTGGTCGGTAGATGGGTCTTGAGATCTTTTATGCTTTTACATGTTGCTTTTGTTTCTGTTCAGCACATTGACTTGTCTCTGTGTATGAAATGTGCTATACAAATGAAGTTGCCTTGCCCATCAGGTTCGAGCTAAGGAGGCCCAGAAGCTCCAAGCAGCCATGACTCGAAACCCAGAGCAGGAAAAGCGGCTGGCCATGATGTCCCATCTCGTAGAGATGGCCAGGATTTTGCGCACGGTGTTTGTGGCGGAGAAGAAGCCGGCGCTCACCATGGAGGTGGCCTGCAGCAGAATGATTGCCAGCTACCGCTCTGCGTTCACCTCAGGTTAGTACTGACTTAAAGCACACCAGAAGGGTACAAATAAAACTAAGAAAAACAAACCATTTTATTTCTGTGGTTGTAACTATGTTCTTCCAGCAATATAACTGGCATTTCCTGTTTTGTAGGCGACATGGAGAAACATCTTCGCCTCCTGGCAGAACTGACACCAGATTGGCTGACCATCCACCCAATCAGAAAGGATTTTTATCTGAAGTTAAACAAGGCGGCGGACCTGAGTGCCGTGCAGAACAAGCTAAGCCAGAAGATTAAGGAGGAGGAAAGGGAATGAGAATCTACATTGTTGTCTTTGACTTAACCAGTGGATGGAAGTGCAATCATGTTGGAGAGGGGTGCCTTTTTGGTTCTTTTTTTGTTGTTTTTTACTTGACTTGGATATGGACTGATTTGGAACTGATCACAGGTCAATCACACAGCTTTGTTTGAACATAGAAGTGTTTATTAACATTTCCTATTGTAGTTGTTGACTACTTAATGGACACAATTCTTATTGTAGTTGACTACTTAATGGCTACATTTGTAATAAAGTTTTTATCCTGACTTGAACCCCATTCTGTTTATTTTCACAATCTTCCTATGATGTGAGTATTAAGATCAATTTTGTATAGGCAACTATGCATAACTAATAAACTTGTAAACAGCATGACATTATCAACTTAAACTGACACAATTAAGACTAAATGTTTTACGCACAAGAAAAGATGCCAAAGGAGTCCTTTGAGTGGAATACTGTGATGCATTTCTGTGTTCACATCAAGTCAAATGCCTATTCTGTGTATTGCAATGAATGACAAGGTTTCTGTGCTTTCCTTGTGGAGTCTGAACTTGAGTCTGCAACTGAACCCCCCCCAACCCATTAGTCCCAACAGCAGAACAGGGCGTTTGGGATCTCCAGCCAACCAAAAGCAATGGACCATGAACATGTCACTTGGGAAAGGGGGATAGATGCCTCGCTGGTGTTGTGAGTGAGTGGCTCACTCAGAACGTGTGAAATGTGAGGTAAGACGTGTCAAGCTGTGCTTTCAGTATTGCACCAGAGAGAACACGGTGTGTGGCTTGAGCTTGTCTGCTCCATTAAGATCCTTCATCTCCACCACCACTAAACAGCCGAGGACATGCGCTTGCTGTTTCTTCATAAGCTCGCATGCTGCATTGAGAGTGCCTGCAAGAGAAACAAAAGATATTGCAATGAAGTACAACAATATTGCACTTAAGGCCATTTGGTACTGCTCATAACCTATTAATTGTGATGCTGCTTATTCAAAACATGGGTGGAAAATTCAAGTACCCACCCAGATAACTCAATCTATTCAGTAGTTTTTCTACAAAGATGTTCTTAAAAAAATGTTAACTTTAAATCCTATTTATAACAAGTTTTCAACAAAGCTTAACTATCAATATTACTGAGAGAACAACTGCTGTACTTCACTTATCTACATTCTATTATCTGAAGCTATTCAGCCCAGCAGTAAACAGCTCCACATCTGTAAGTGGAAATCCTGGACGATTATAATCAAGACCAAAAATCACAGTGTTAATTGTCCATGGATTCACATCAGGAAATCATTTAGAAATCAACAACTTAAGACCATCCCAACAATCTTAAAGTATATCACCAGCCCCTTCTAGTGCTGCCTTTGTAAGTAAACTACACATATTGAGCCTTGGAGCTATGTGACCATAGGCCTTGGAAAAGCACTCCTCGACCTAACTAGCTACTACACAAGGCACATACAAGGAAGGTGCCAGAGACAAAGCTTTGGACAAACAACACAAAGATGTGATTATTGTTATGATCTTAAGTGTGCCACTCAATTGGTACCTTGCAGGTTAATAACCATTGGTAGCATCTTTTTAACAATTGCACCCAATTATCACCGGCACAGTGATAAGCTTAACATATGCAATAAGCACTGTATTTAATGTACTGATTGGTAATGGCCTCTGGATCGGGACATAGTCATTGGATTTACATGTGTATGGCTGGCAGAGAGTGTTTGTTACGCTATATGTAGGAAAATAATGTCAAATTTATCTCACCACCAGTGGCCAGAAGGTCATCGATGAGTAGGACCTTCTGTCCAGGGGCAACAGCATCCTCCTGAATTTCTGCCTCAGCCTGAAAAACACACACACACACACACACACACACACACACACACACACACACACACACACACACACACACACACACACACACACACACACACACACACACACACACACACACACACACAAGATGTAAGCATTGAAACGGCCACTTGCCCACACAAGTACAATCTGCTCGAAAAATATATATAACACGCATAATATGCTTTTTAAACGTTACTACATATAATAATGTTCAGTTATGGAACACCGAATAAAATCATATATTTTAACAGCTGTGTAATTACTGGTGTAAAATGATGGGCTGTGTGTGACTGTAAAACTGTGCTGAGGATATCCCCCTAAGTGGAACTCACCTTGCCGTATTCTAGATCATACGCCACTGAGACTGTGGGGCCTGGGAGCTTGCCTCTCTTCCTAACGAGGGCAAAGCCAATTCCTAACCTTTGAGCCAACAGGGGGCCAAAGAGAAACCCACGTGCATCCAGACCTAGCCATATAAACAGATCCCGAGCCATTAGGGACACAGAACGTATCGTATGGAATACACACAACAAAATAAATCAATAAATAATTACAATTTAACTTGACTGAGTTGCAACCGTTCTCTTATACAGTGGTCCCTCGCTATAACGCGGTTCACCTTTCGCGGCCTCGCGGATTTTTTTAGTGCATGCCTTTTTTTTTTTTTTACAGCGCATTGAGTTCTGCGCCCTGATTGGCTAAGGGACTGTACAGGGTGAGCCAAAAAAAAGTAGACACTTGAGTACAGAAACTTCAACACACTATATCTTAAGTTTTTATGGTCATATATTCACAAATTATACACTGTTGGAAAGGCCATAAAGATATCTATTCATTTGTCATAGTGTCCACCACTTGCTGCCACAACAGCCTCCAGGCGTTTCCGGAACACTTTGCATGTCCTCAGGATGTAGGGAGAGGTCATCCGGTTCCAGGCTCTGGCTATGGATCTCTTCAAAGTCTCCATTGAAGGGTGGGATTTCTTACAGGCACTCCCCTCCACAGTTGCCCAAACACTGTAGCCCAATGGGTTTCTTGGTCTTTTTGGCAGTGTGGGCAGGGGCTCCGTCTTGTTGAAAGATGTAATTTCCTTCAGGCTAGTTTGTCTCCACCCATGGCTTGACTTTGGTACATAGGATCTCCAGGTAGGCTTCTGCATTGATCCTTACTCCAGCAGGAATGAACACAGGAGGCATCTTCTTGCCATCAGATGCTAAGAGGCCAAATACCATGACTAATGCCACATGCTTCGTGCAGTTTGTGTACTTGACAGCTTCTGGGGCATTTGTAGCATCATTCCCAATCCACCTGTCATTTACTAAAGGCATCAACAGTGAATATCTTCTCATCCGAAAACAAGATGGCTTTTCCTTGTGGACCATGCTTCAGGTCATTCATTAGGGCTTTTGACTCACATCTAGGTTGGACGCCATTTTTCGGGTGGATCTCACTGGATTAGCCTTTATTTTTTGTTTGGCTTGCCTAATTACACCATTGGTCCTTCCAGACAGAGGCCAACCAGAACCAGGCGTTCTATTCACTGTCTCAGTGCATTGTAACTTCTTTTTAATATTGTAGATGGTGCTTCTGGCCATCTGAAGACGTCTTGCTATGTCAGTTGAACTGACTCCGGCACACAGTAAATCTATCACAGCACAGAGTTTTTGCCATGATCACAGACAATGTGCATACCTCAAGTGAAGAGACAGATGTTGTGTGGTAGGACACCTTAAGTAATCTATTAAGCCTTAAGGCTAGTCATATAACCTTATTTGGCAAATATGTGAGGGATCAAATGACTGTCTACTTTTTTTTTGCTCACCCTGTAGAACATTGTCAATCAATCTCCTGTGCAGTATATACAGCAATATACAATGCGCTTGTAAAATGTACATACATCTTCCATCGCTAGCTGTGTGACTCTGAAGTGCTGTATGCTTGCAAGTTTGAACTTTGAGAGTAGAAGAGAGAAATTTGAGAAAATGTCAATGCCTGTCTGAGAAAAGTGTATAAAGTGTGTAGTGAGGGGTTTTACAGCCTTAAAACATCTGTAATAATTGTAAAAAAATAAAGCTGACTACTTCGCGGATTTCGCCTATCGCGGGGTAGTTTTAGAACTCCCGCGAATAACGAGGGACCACTGTACATACAGTGTGTATGGTTGTATATGGCAAGCCATCTTAACATTTAAAAGCTAAACTGGATATGTGTTGCAGATATCTGTAATTCAGTTTTGCCTAGTCAAAAAGAACATTTCAGATATCCGCAACTACATTCTTCCCATCCCTAATTGTCATTTCAGATATCCACAAGGAAATTCTTCCTAGGGCAAATGACGTCACTTTTGCCACTCATTTGTATGGGGTTCATCATTACATTACTCACTACGTGAACTATGGATATCCGCAACTGAATTATAGATATCTGTAATTCCAATTTGAGATATCTACAATTTGATTTTGACTAGTCATAACTCTAGTTCAAGATATCTTTAATTTACCTCAGTTCAAGATATGTATATGTTCCTTTTCGGATGTCTTAAATTCAGTTTTGACTAGGTAAAATGCAGTTGTAGATATCTATAACTGGAATTATGACTAGTCAAAATGACATTGTAGATATCTCAAACTGGAGTTAGGGATAGTCATAATGTAATTGTAGATCTATTATCAAGTTATAGATATCTTAAAATGAACTTTGATTAGCGATATCTGAAATTGGAGATATCTGTAATGTTCATTTTGCCTAGCCAAAATGTAATTACAGATATCTTGAATTAGAGTTTTGACTAGGCGAAATGACGTTGCAGATATCTGTATGCAAATTAATCCCCATCCCACTTTAGGTGGGAGCAGAGCGCCTTCATCCACATGTTAACTGTTAAATGATTATGGTACTTAAGGAACGTTTCGGAGTGGCCAGAGGGAGAAATTGTGTTTAACTGACTTTTTAACGCTGATGCCCATGCAAGACAGGAGCTGCCAGAGAGAAATGATAGTACGTTGCTTATGGCAAGCCATTTTAACATTTAAAAGCTAAGTTTGACTATCCGAAATTAACATTGTAGATATCAACAACATCTTTCTGACTAGTCGTAATTACATTTTGGATAGTCGAAATTGTCATTCAAGATATCTGTAACGTAATTGTCACTAGTCGAAACGATAGATAGAGATTTCTGTAATTCAGTTTTGACTAGGCAAAACTGAATTACAGATATCTGCAATTACATCATTGAAAACGACATTCAACTCGTCACACATCTTAAATGACAATTGCGGATATCTGTAATTCAGTTTTGACTAGGCAATATGAAAGTTAAAGATATCTCAAACGTCATTATGACTAGTGCAAATTGTTGTGCATGACGTTGCTCTATGTAATGTCCATCCCTGCCAAAATCAAAGAGGAAGTCTTGTTATAGAAAGCAACGTACTATCATTTCTCTCTGGCAGCTCCTGTCTTGCATGGGCATCGGCGTTAAAAAGTCAGTTAAACACAATTTCTCCCTCTGGCCACTCCGAAACGTTCCTTAAAGGTGTACTTCCATCATGTTTTCATTAATTTTGCGGTGTTCTCTAGTATTGATAATTGCCCTGTGTGCTGGTTTTGATGAAAAAAATGTTCTAGTGCTTCTGTTTCAGGCTGTTTTAGTTTGGTGGAGGGGGTGGGGCCGGGAGAACAACACGATTTCACCAGAGGCGTGACACGCTGCCTGCAGCTTCCTTTGCCCCACAGTCAACTTGATAGCAGTGGGGAAAAGTCAACTTGACAGCGCTAAAACTGCACACAGAATGTCTTCGGAGATACAGCGTTATGTGTTTGATCCTGAATCCGAAGAGGAAAGAGAGATGGCACAAGCACAGTCGCTTCCTGACCGTTTGTCAATGAACGTTTCAGAATGGTAATATTTGCATGACAAAACAGTGCAAGTGCCCGGCTAAATGCAGTTCAGTCATTTAACTAGCCTGCTAATCTTATGCGAGTCACAGGTTAACATCATTTAAAGGCCATTCGGTCAGTTTCTCTTATATGCATTTTCACGTCTGGGTCACGCCGAAGGCCCTTTTCGCATTGGGTTGTTTTTCCAGCCTATTGTCTTCTTTTGACTGATATAGAAAATGGGGGTAGAAAAACATTTTGATATGCAGCATGCATATGCAACTCGGGGTGACCTATCATATTTCAAAAGAGCACGTACTAAACGGTTTCTCGTGGAAGTACACCTTTAAGTACTATAATCATTTAACAGTTAACAGGTGGATGAAGGCGCTCTGCTCCCGCCTAAAGTGGGATGGGGATTAATTTGCATACAGATATCTGAAATGTCATTTCGCCTAGTCAAAACTCTAATTCAAGATATCTGAAATTACATTTTGACCAATTTTAGATATCTCTAATCAAAATTCATTTCAAGATATCTATAACTTGATAATAGATATCTACAATTACATTATGACTATCCCTAACTCCAGTTTGAGATATCTACAATGTCATTTTGACTAGTCATAATTCCAGTTACAGATATCTACAACTGCATTTCACCTAGTCAAAACTGAATTTAAGACATCCGGAAAGGAACATATAGATATCTTGAACTGGAGTTATGACTAGGCAAAATCAAATCTCAAATTGGAATTACAGATATCTATAATTCTGTTGCGGATATCCGTAATTCACGTAGTGGATATCTGGAACTGAATTGTAGATATCCGTAATGATGAACCCCATACAAATGAGTGGCAAAAGTGACGTCATTTGTCCTAGGAAGAATTTTTTTGTGGATATCTGAAATGACAATTACGGATAGGAAGAATGTAGTTGCGGATATCTGAAATGTTCTTTTTGACTAGGCAAAACTGAATTACAGATACTGTATCTGCAACACATATCCAGTTTAGCTTTTAAATGTTAAGATGGCTTGCCATACGTTGCTTTCTATAACAAGACTTCCTTTTTGATTTTGGCAGGGATGGACATTACATAGAGCAACGTCATGCACAACAATTTGCCCTAGTCATAATGACATTTGAGATATCTTTAACTTTCATATTGCCTAGTCAAAACTGAATTACAGATACCCGCAATTGTCATTTAAGATGTGTGACGAGTTGAATGTCGTTTTCAATGACGTAATTGCAGATATCTGTAATTCAGTTTTGCCTAGTCAAAACTGAATTACAGATATCTCTATCTATCGTTTTGACTTGTGACAATTACGTTACAGATATCTTGAATGACAATTTCGACTATCCAAAATGTAATTACGACTAGTCAGAAAGATGTTGTTGAAATGTTAATTTCGGATAGTCAAACTTAGCTTTTAAATGTTAAAATGGCTTGCCATAGGTTGTAACCAACTCACCAACGATCATTCCAACATCTTGGTGGTTTTGTCGGACGTACTCCTCGAACAAGTCAATTACTGCAGCCAGTGACTTTGGGTCCTTGAGTATGGGACAAATGTCTCTGAATAACACAACAGAGAAGAAGGCTAACTAAATGATATAAAAACTGTGGAATAGTTCACACGCCGTGTAACATTCTGATAGTCAAACCAACACTGGGGTTACACTGTGCTGAGGTCCTCTGTGACTGAACTGCCGTAAATCAGATTTTTCTTAACAATGCGCAAGATTACAGTGGCAGTTGTTCTTGCATGACGGTTCATGCGTAACCTAATTGGTTTATTAATCAATCAGCAAAGATATTCTGATAATAACTTAAGTGGCTGTAAGATCGACATTCTCAAAACGTGTTCTGCTTAGGATTCCTGTTAGTACTCACCTAAATAGAATTCCTTTGGTTGGGAAGTCAGGAAACGCACGTATTGATTCACTTATGCGTTTAAGTTTCTCTTCTTTAGCACCGTCTGTCATGTTCATTACAAACCTATCGCAGCTAACCAGGAATTCAAACCATTAAACAATCAAATCCAGTACAAGAAATAAATCAGAAGCTGCTCCTTGACATTTCCGCGTTCAGCCACGTGGTGGTGCGATGACGTCATCGGCAGTCCATCGTCACTTATAAAGACACGCCTCCGTTGAACTTGAGTAGATCTGTTAATAGTTGATCCACTGTTATTCTCAGTGTATTCCAGATAAAACACAATGGTACCCTATTGCGTGTTTGTGCTGTGGCTTTGCTGACGCTTTTCCAAGCGTCAGAAATTCTCTTCTCTCCTTACAGAAATTACAGCATCTGCAGACCATGTTCTCCCTACTGGAATTATGTACTTCTACTGGTGAAGTTTTACCATGTGCAAATCATATTTGACACTGATGAGACAAATTATTACAAGTGGAGCAATGTGTATATATGCACATTTACTGTGTAAAAGTGTCAATATACAACAGTTCCAGTTACGATCAGAAATCAAAGAGATAAACATTATAAATCACTCTGATGTCCCTTCATTTGGCACCACTCTTCAAATTAATTATTGGCATTGAAAAGGTAAGAAATCAATTTTGCTTTAAAACACTAAGATTTTTATGATAAAACAGTCAACCAACAGTACGCTGGAATGTCTCCCTGCTTGTCTGGCTAAAAAAAAACCCTCAAAGGTCCATCAAGAGGTATTGCCAAACATGTGTGAGTCCTGGATCAGTGTGGCCAGTCACACTTCACAGGCTGTGACTTCGGGGGTGTCAGGCACTTCCCCAGCTTCTCACACCCAGGAGGAGACCAGTTCTGCAGACACAAATGAAGTGTAAATTTAGCTCATGTACACTTGGGGGAGCTCTTGCTACATACAAATTTAAGAAAGTCTAAACTTCTTGGTCTTGTTCAAACACAGTAACATTGTATGTATGACAATAAAAAAAGACCCTGAACAAAGACATGGTTGATGATCACTCCAGAAAAACAGTGGGCAGCATGCTGCACTAAATTCCAGTTAAAAAAATGGTTATCTGTATCATCTGAATTATGTCTTTTGTCCAGAAAGCCTAAATTAGGATGTGAATGTTTTCCAATACAGGAGAATGATAGTACGTTAGCCCATCCAGTTCACAGACCATTTATTGCCAGGACAAAGTCAGACAACAACAGTGCTCTTAAAGAATTAGTTCGTTGTTAAACAATCCATAGCCCTGTTCTTCAAGGTCACAAAGTGCTGTTGGTAGGGGAAAAATGAGAAACTTTTTTGGTGCAACATACACAGAAAACATAAACAGTTTAATTCCCCTATGCTCCATTTAGTTAGTGTAAGCTACCAGTTCATGATTCGTATATATATACACATGTTGCTTCAAATGTTCTCGCTCTTTTTCTTACCAACAGCACAACAGGGCTATCAGTGGATTCACACCAAACTTCTCCTTGAACTCTGCTGTCCTTACCATGACAGCCTGGTCACACATGTTCAGCTGTGGCATGCCTGGCACCAGTTTCATCTTGTGTTCGTCCACAGTCGGGCTTATGTGTTTCAGAACAGCTTCATACTCATGGCTGAGCACACTGAAACACACAGGAAGGATGAGGACAAGAGACACGGCTGAATCATTACAATCACTGCGACTCAGTTCAGAGTAAGGAGCAGGCAGGATGCTAGCAGTGATACCATTTCAATTACAATTCAATTACAACAGTGATCAGGTTAAACATGATTTTTGAATTATGTGGTCATTCACAATCTAAAGACATTTTTTACTGTCAACACAACATGCTGTTAACATGTTTAAAATATCCATTTAAGTCAAACACAAACCATATATTTAGTAATGTAATGTTGGCATGGTTACTTGCTGGCCCCAAATGATCATATAACACATATAACAATGCCCCCCACCACCCCAACCCCCTACTCCATCTGCCCATGGGTAACATGTCCTCTGGATAAATCTCAATAGAATTGTTTATGTCTGCCCTTCCTCTCCACTCAATTATTTTTATTGGACACAGCGGAACAGGCTCGCCCATCATGATAATCAGCGTGGAAATCACCAGGGTTTAAGCCTTTCAAAGGAACGCCACCCTCAAAAGAACCTGTAGGGTCAATGAGCTTCCTGCAAGACACCCCCCTCCCCAACACACACACACACACACACCTAGCCAAATATTACTACTGCAATTACCCCCATAATGTGGTCACCGAAGCACCTGTGTCTGTACACTCCCTCTGGCCCACTCTGTCTCTTAAGCTGGCTCTCTGATTGGTCCCAAGGGAAGGATTACTTTGTACATATGTGTGTATATGTGTGTGTGTGTGTGTGTGTGAGAGAGCACCAGTGTGAGGTGAAGTGTCAATTAGTGCAATAACCTCAGGCCCTGTCCAGCTCACATCTCCCCCTTCCCTCCCCTGAGTGCCACTTTCCTGAGGGGCCGCTGGGCTTCCACCACAGTCCAGCACCTGCTCCCTTTCTCCCCTGTCTCACAGCCCCACTACACCCCAACCCATCATCTCCCAGCCCCACTACACCCCAACCCATCATCTCCCACTACACCCCAACCCACCATCTCCCAGTCCACCCCCCCACCCCCCATCATCTCCCAGTCCACCCCCCCCACCCCCCCACCATCTCCCAGTTCCCCCCACCCCAACCCACCACCTCCCAGTTCCCCCACACCCAACCCTCCATCTCCCAGTCCCCACACCCAACCCTCCATCTCCCAGTCCCCAGACCCAACCCTCCATCTCCCAGTCCCCACACCCCACCCCACCATCTCCCAGTCCCCCAAAAACCTGCCCTAACTACATTACTCAGCCACAGTGTGTTAGTGGGCGACACCTTCATCTCAAACCCGGAATTAAACCGGTGACAGCTTTTAAAACAGCCAGTTCCACATACAAGCGCTGAACAAAGGCTTTTGCTGATGGGTGGGTAGGGCACATGCTTTCTGCACTCTGGAAGCCCTCAACCCCTAGTCATTAATCAATAATTAACGCTAGCATGTTTATTTATATGCCTGGCCACTTACAAACAATGAAAAACCCATTGTCAGCAAAGCATAGTCATTATCATCACTATAACCCTTAGCTGCACTTCTGCAACTGTTGAAAACAGAGAGAGGAGAGAATGGGGATTAGAATAAAACCAAATGCAAATGAATGCTTTTGATTTATAATGCATGACACCCGCGGGGGGAGCCAGCATTGCTCAGGTGTGACACCATACTGATTACAGATGCATTACCCCTGATAGTCTGCTTGTCCATGCACGCACACGCACGCACGCATGCACACGCACACACACACAAATACACACACACACACACAATATGACTTCATGAAGCTTGTGGATCCCACCACAAAGTAACACAATCCTTTTATCATTGCGAGATACAGATCAGTGATTATGCACATTGAAGTGCAGTGCCTGCTGGTGCATTTCAAATGATACAATGTACAGAGTTTCACACAGACTGAGAGGCTTGCTCATCCAAATACGTTGCTCAGACAAAAAGTCAAAAACAAATATGGAAACAAGAATTAGATATGATGGCCAAATGCATGTACACACATGTTCATACAAACACACACAAACACACACACACACACACACACACACCACTCCTCTTCGCTCTCCCTCCAGGAGATTGAGTTGAGAAACAATTAACAATGAGTCCCGTCCCCCTGTACCCCTCTCCAATCTGCTGTCTGGAGCCTGAGAAATCAGGGGTGGGAGGGTGGGGTTGGTGGGTGCTTATTGACTGACAGCAGAAGTGACCACTGGCAGAAGCAGATGAGGCCGGAGTGGGTTGAGGCCGTTCTGCCACGTGTACCTCACCAGAGCTCTGTGTTAAGGTGATGGCACATGGATGATCATGATAAGTTGCCTGCTGTTGATTCAAGTTCTCTTGATAAAACGTGTTGGGTGATGAAGTGCCCAAACAATGACTATAACTAACATTGCCTGGCAGCATTGCTCAAAAAGTTCCCTTGTGTGTTATCACCTTTACAGCATTCCCATGCATGCACACACACACACACACACACACACACACACATACATACAGTCCTTCACAGTCAATGGAGATGACTGTAGGATGGGTGGTGAGCAACTCTGCCGAATGTTTACTGGGGACCATCTCAACAATTCGTCCTTGCAGGACAAACCCACAGGGATGCTGTGCTGCTTTGTAAGCGAAGTTAAGTGAATCCACATGACCAGGAATAATGAATACCTTTGAAAAAGATCTCTCACACAATGAAGACACTTAGATGCAGCAGCACCAAATGACTCCCCACATGCATTATGAAACTCAACATGTACCGTTTACCATTTCTCATCTGACATCACATAACCGAAACCAGATATATTAAACCTAAACCTGTTTCTTTCACAATTACATCTACAAGCTGACTTTTACTTTATTTACTTTATTTGCAATATGTCAACAGAACATGACCAAAATACAGTGTATGGCACAAAGACAGTAGGATGTTTAATATGAATAAAGGGTAATGTTTCCCATTCTTTCTCATCTGTGGACATTGTTTCTTTTTCAAAAGCAATTTCATTACTATCGCTAACCATCATGCGCATCAGTATTATCATTATTATTTCCACTGGAATGTTTCTTCTGAATGTATTTTTAACAGTGTGCGCTCAACATGAGCCCTGACTTGCCTATATTGCCTAACCAGGTCCTCTATTGACTTCTAGCAATGAATAGGCAGTTGGCTGAACTCCACACAATCACACTCTTACTTCACAAGGCTACGCTCACATAATATAATATAATACATTCCATGACCACACTGATATTTCCTATGAAGGACATCTAATTAACGGTTTGTGAGATTTTTTTGTGAAACTGTTCTACCAAAAGAAAGTCAATTCATGCCTTACTTTCTTCAATATTTTACCAAGGTTTTTGTGATTTTGTTAATAGAGTGTGACCTCATCATGATCTGCGCTGATGTTTGTTTCCACAATTTTGCCTTTTGCCAATCTTCTCTGTCACAGACTATGCAAAATACATCCTAATTTGAAAAGTGTCAGCCCAAGATTCATTC
>CM050207.1:26509407-26536907 GCA_027475355.1 Coilia nasus
CTCCTCTATGAGGTGTATTATTATTGCCTAATGCGGGAAGAAAAGAGGGCATTTTAATGAACGTAGAGTAAATGAATTATTACAATGAAGTGTCAGACTTACTGTAGACTGACAAGTTAATTACCAAAACTCTGAACTAACTACTGAAACAAATTTGTGACTTGTTCTTCAGGCTGACACTAACGTAGAACCAAAACCCATGCAAAAGCACAGAAGCCATTCTCCCTGTGGCCTCTCTTTCTCTACCTCCGTCGCTCCCCTCCATTCTTCCCCGAGTCGTCCGATGTGCACCCGGGCCCTGCCGCTTGCTTCAAATCGATAGGCGGCTCACAGGCAATCAGACGCCATTATTTGTTGAGTTCCACTCCAGTTCACATGAGCTGATAAAGGAGGCTCCTATTGATTCCGCGGCCCTCCAGGAGAGAGCAATTTAAGCGACCGATGGGGCATAAAACAAACTCGGGAGCACCAGGAGCATGCGAGGCCCAGGGTCTTTTTGTGGGGGGGGGGGGGGGGGGGGGGGGGGTGGTTGAGGAGAGAAAAGGCGGTGGGAAAGAAAGGAAGAGTAGAGCATGTTTTCTTAAGAGGGCACAGGTGGAGGGCTGGGAGAGCGAGCTCTTCCACAGGGTGGGCTGTGAGTAATTTGCTGGGCATTACATTATCCATGACTGATGAAGCCTGCTGGGTATTTGTTAAAGCAAAGCCCACAGTGCGAAGCAACAATATTATGAACTCTTTAACAACTCCACCTGCCTTCACATGTGCATTGTTATACATACATGTTTTTTACATGAGGATTACATGCATGATACGGCGACAGTCATTACCCTAAACAGATCACAGGGGCAGCATGACGATGCATGAGATGATGGTAAGATACAGACAGTCCCTCCCTCCCAAGCCCCCCTTGCAGAGAGATGACATGCTCACCACTAAAAAAGCACACTGACCTTATTAAACTCCTCCCAGGAGTTGCTCCACGTCCAATAGTGTGCCTTGTAGGGCCCCACCCGCACCGCCATCATCTCGTTGCCACGGTAATAGAAGATGGGCCTGTGGGCGAGTGTGAAAGAGGATTTGGTGACTGCTGGACTCCACCGATAAAGTCACCCGGGGGCCTCCGCTGGACAGCCTGCCAGCGCCGCTCACTGCCATGGATCATCCCATTACGTGCTCTGTGGAACACCTCATCGACCAGGGTGGTCCTGCACTGCCTCCCCACCCCACCCTCACTACCACCCTCCCTCACAATCACACCCACCCCTACTACCACCCACCCTCACAACCACACCCACCCCACTGCAGGGGACCCCTGGCCAGAGACCAGCAGGGGGTGTGTGTGTGTGTGTGTTTCATTCAGAGTAGAGTTACTTTATTGATCCTGAAAGAAAATTAATGTATATGTGTGTGTGTGTCTGTCTGTATGTGCATTTCATGTATGTCTGTGTGTGTGTGTGTGTGTGTGTGTGTGTGTGTGTGTGTGTGTGCGCGCGTGTCTGTATGTGTGTGATGTATGTCTGTAGGTGCATTTCATGTATGTCTGTGTGTGTGTGTGTGTGTGTGTGTGTATGCAGTGCTCTGCTCAAGCAGAGAAAATGAACCCAGTCCCCCTGGAGCCGTATGGCAGCATGGAGAGGGAGCATAGCAAGGGAGCTGGCTGTATGGGGGGCCCATGGGGGGCCCAGTGCTCTGGGGTCTTCACTCACGCAGTCTGGCAGCACTGTTAGCAGGGAACAACACCGGAGACTATCTTTTTCTCCTGGCTTACGTGTGAAGGTCATAGACTGCTGGCAGGGGTGGACTTTGTGGGGGGGGGGGGCAAGGGGTGGAGGCAAGCTCACCTGTCGATGACGGAGTTGTTGAAGAGGACTGGCCGCAGATCAAGGCCGTCGAGGACGCGGTCGTCTGGGGCCACCAGTCCGGCCAGAGCAATGCTCGTGGTGAACAGATCCATCACACTACCCAGCTGACGACTCACCTAAGACAGAGAGAGAGAGAGAAAGAGAGACAGAGAAAGAGACAGAGAAAGAAAGGAAGAAAGGAAGAAAGAAAGAAAGAAAGAAAGAAAGAAAGAAAGAAAGAAAGAAAGAAAGAAAGAAAGAAAGAAAGAAAGAAAGAAAGAAAGAAAGAAAGAAAGAAAGAAAGAGAATATGAGAACCAGAGAGAGAGAGAGAGAGAGAGAGAATAAGAGAACCCGCGGTCTTTGAGGCAACTTGTAAAAGCTGCCTAATTGATTTCCAGCGGGAAAGTTGGCACTTCACCAGCTGAAAGGACATTATCAGTGCGGCAGATCTGTGGCACGACATGCTCACAATGCAGAGCAGGCCGACATTAGATGCCCTCAGGAAAAAAGCGAGAGGAGGAAGGCAAATCTTTAAAGGAAGAGAGATTAGAGGAGGGTGGCGGCGAGGAGAGCTGCCTGCATAGAACACAGTGACTCACACATGCCTAAGCTGTGTCTCGCTCTCTCTGCCTGCCGCTCTCTCTCTCTCCATCCCTCTCTCCATCCCTCTCTCACTCTCTCTCCATCCCTCTCTCTCTCTCTCTCTCTCTCTCTCTCCATCCCTCTCTCACTCTCTCTCCATCCCTCTCTCACTCTCTCTCTCCATCCCTCTCTCCATCCCTCTCTCACTCCATCCCTCTCTCTCTCTCTCTCTCTCCATCCCTCTCTCACTCTCTCTCTCTCCATCCCTCTCTCTCTCTCTCTCTCTCCATCCCTCTCTCTCTCTCTCTCTCTCTCTCTCTCCATCCCTCTCTCTTTCTCCATCCCTCTCTCTCTCTCTCTCTCTCTCTCTCTCTCTTTCTCCATCCCTCTCTCAATCTCTCTCTCTACATTCCTCTCTCACTGTCTCTCTGTACATTCTTCTCTCGCTCTCTCTCTCCAACACCAACACGCATGTGCACACACACACACACACACAAGCAAGCAAGCAAAGGCATCCTGGTGCCTGCATGAAACTAGATGTGACAGGACAATAGGTGGCCGGGTGCAGGCGGGTGCTGCAGACACAGTCAGCACTCTGGGGCGAAAGACTTTGGGGAGAAAGACCCGTGCAGCTGGCCACAGATGCTCTATAGTCACCCTCCACTCACTTGCTCGCACCCGTCCAGCTGGCCACAGATGCTCTATAGTCACCCTCCACTCACTCGCTCGCACCCAGCCTCTAATCTACCAGCACAGGCTCACACTGAAGCACACAAACGTCTCTGTACATTAGGAGCTGAAGGAGAGAGAGGGAGAGTGAGAAAGGGATGAGGCGAGAGAGTGAGTGAGAGAGAAAGAAAGAAAGAGAGAGAGAGAGAGAAAGAAAGTGTGTGTGTGGGAAATGGGAGAGAGAGAGAGAAAGAAAGTGTGCATGTGAGAAGAGTGAGAGACAGAGAGAGAAAGAGAGAGAGAGAGAAAGAGAGAGAGAGAGAGAAAGAGAGAGAGAGAGAAAGAGAGAGAGAGATATGGAAAATGCGAGGGGGAAGGGAGATGGGACAGTGCAGCTGGGAGCTGCAATTTTATCTCTCTTTCCCAGTCCCTTTGCAAAAAAAAAAGCTTTATTTTATTTATAAACTTTGAACTATTTTCAGATAAAATACCATTTCCTCTCCTCCCCTCCCTCCCATTCTCCCCACTCCTCTACCACCTACACCCTCCCCCTCCACACACACACACACACATACATACACACACATCGCTGTCATCCTTGATCTTCCGTTCCATTCTCTTCCTGAGCGTGGATTTGAGGGGAGACGGCAGCCCCCACAATCAGATAGCACTATCAGCCCAGACCAGCTGCCTCCTGCACCCCCCTCACACACACACACACACACACACACACACACACACACACACACACACACACAGACGCGCACACACACAGACACACACACACTCCCTATCGCCTGCCCGCAAATGCAGACACAGACACACATACACACACACTCACACAGACCCAATCTCAGCAGCCGCTAGAGGTACCAGTCGGAGAGTTGGTTGTCCTGCATCTCTCCCCATTATCTGCCCATTCTGAATTCAGCTGTGATGATGACCACGCTCACAAACACATCAAGCGGACTGGAGAACGGAGAGCGGGTGGAATCAGAGGGCACAATTAACCACCACAGCCAGCCAGAAGCTTTACGTCACAAACACGTCTATGTATTCTGTGTCACCAAAGTAAACATGAACTAGCATTTTTTCCTTTTGATGGAAACAAAAGTTTACTCATTCTAAAGAGCCTGCTTCTGCCTCTCCCATTAAGTTCCATTTTATTGCACTTTATTTCTCTACTGCACCTTCTTAGTCCATTCTTCTCTCTTTTCCTCTTCTTTATCCTCCACTTTCTCTCTCTCTCTCTTTGGCTTAATCCTGCTGCTAGTTATCTCAGCCTGCAGACCTGCTATCCCTGTCTAATGCACTCAGGCTCTGTGTCTCACTGCTGATAAAACACAACAAAAGGGATTGTGACGGAGGCTTTTTCCTCCATGCATGTGTTTGTGCAGGGCGGTGCAGGGGGATTGGGGTGGGGGCACCTCTCTCTCTCTCTCTCTCTCTCTCTCTCTCTCAGTTCCTCACTCTCTTTCTCTATCCCTCACTCACCCCCATTCCTCTATATCCTCCATTCCTTTCCACCACTACAGGAATGCTGAATGCCTCCTTCTGATCCCTGCATTCCCTCTTTACCTCTTCTTTCACCAACACAGATATCCTCTATTTTTCTCTCCCTCTCTCTCCATTTGGTTAAATCACAAATTCCTTTTTTTGAATAGCACAGATGTTCTGGCACTGTGCATAAAGGGCCCTGCATAGGACAGCATGAGGAGAGAAACCCCTTGCGTAGATCAACGGCTGGTCTGGAATTCAAGTTTAAACACTTACCCAAGAGCCATCACAAGAGGACAGAAAACAACAAGACCTGCCACTCTGATTTACAATACCACTGATTCGTTAAAACCTTCTCTGATCTAGCCTTAGTTGAACAGGGACCATTTTCGAGGACACGCTGACAGAAAAGCACTCTTTCTTTCACACACACACACACAGATGAAAATAATCAATACATCGCCTAAGCCTTTGTCGTAAGATTGTGGAACAGAAAAGGGGGATTTGGACAGACAAGACTGTGGGGCTGAAGAGTTGTTACAGCTGCAGCCAGTGATGGAGTCAAACTGCATTTAACACCACAGTCAACACCCCCATCCCATACCACCCACACACACACACACACAGAGCTCCCTGTTGAATTTATTCATCCTGTGCCCATTCCACCACTCCCCAGCTAGCGAGTGGTGAGGGCATACAGCTGGCATGCGGATACATACATCTTAAAGGGCACTACCAACTTGTCCTCCACCCTAAATGTCCCCTCTCTGGCTTCTCTGTCGCTGTCTGTCTTCCTCACTCTTTTGCTCTCTCTCTCTCTCTGTCTCTCTCTCTCACTCACTCGCTCCTCTTCTCGTTTTTATTTTTTTCATGCCCCCCTCCTGCTGTCCTTTATCCCACACGGCTGCCGTATCCAGATACAGAGCCCTCATTACAGCTCAATCCAACCTCAGCAAACGCACAAACAGATTAACCGTTTAAGACGCTTTTCCCCTCCCGATCTGCCCCGCCGCCCCTCTCCCTCGCCACTCCAGCGCCGCTATCAGGGCCCTGCACACCCCTCAGATAGGAGCCGGGGGCCGGGCTTAAGCACGCCGTGCCGCACCACAACCACTCCGCAACCACCAGACCTCCTCTGCCTGCCAGACACCATTCCCCCTCCCACCCCACCCCCCCATGGCTGGCTCTGCCCACCCCCCCACACCACCACAAACACACACACACACACACCAGCCCGTCCCCCACGTCACAGCTGCCCTGTAATACAATTAAAAGTCATCTACTGCATGCAGGGGTTGGAGCGAGACAGAATGAGTGAGGATGAGAGAAAGAAAAACAGAGAGAGAGAAAGAGAGAGAGAGAGAGGCAGACAGTGAGAGGAAGAGAGTAGTGAGAGACTGAAGGAGAAAAAGTCAGCACGAAAGGAATGCAGGCTGAAAGACGGAGATGAAAGCACAAGGAAGGGAGAGACGGGGCGTCTGTGATGTCAGTGATGATCAGTTTTGAAATAGCAGCACATCCAGCGCAGATCACTGGAAGCAGGCAGTTATGCCATGTCACTAACAACCCCAATAAACCCCTACAATACACCACAGACCCACACAAGTACACATGCGGACAGGCATCAAACACGTGTTCACATACACACACAGACACACACACAAACACAAAGTGGAACTAATGCCGATGCACCCACAGGTTATTGACTCCTCTTGTTGCACCACCTTGGCAGTGAATCTCAGCTGCCAACCTACATCCGCCCAGAAGCTGCTGTCTTTTAGTAGCCTACCTGATGGGGCAATTAGCACTGATATGTGCCCACAAAGCAATTAAACTGTGGCAAGCATAAGTGTGTGTGTGTGTGTGTGTGTGTGTGTGTGTGTGTGTGTGTGTGTGTGTGTGTGTGTATGTGTGTGTGTGTGTGAGAGAGAGAGTGTGTGCGCATGGGGGGTGGGGGATTACTGGAATTAACCGACTGTAATCTCAGACACAGCGCGAGGCCCTCTTCATCTGTCTTCCCCGTGCCAAGCGGCACGCGCTCACACTACGGGGAGCCGAGGCGGGCACTTTGCGGCTCAGGGGCGCTGAGACACCCACGGAGAGGATGGCGTGCCATGCCTCGCTGCCGTGGATCAGGAGGAAGAGGGAAGAGGGAAAAGGGGAAAGGATGAGGAGTGAGATGCATCTTTACCGTGCCTGCAGGGATGTGTCCAGGCCACCAGGCGATGGCGGGCTCCCTCATGCCCCCCTCAAATGTGGTCTCCTTTCCACAGAGGAAAGGGCCGTTACTGCCACCTAAAAAAATGAAGGGATAGGCAGACAGCGAGAGACAGAGAAAGAAAGAGAAGGAGAAAGGGAGACACACACAGAAAGGAGATGGAGAGGGAGAGGGAGAGGGAGAGAGGGACGGGGAGAGAAAGAAAGAGGAGACACAGAGACCAAACCAAAAAATGACCAAAAAGTGAGAAACTCTCAACTCAAGAGAGATGGCACTGGTCATTGCAAACAATGGGAGTTCATGAAAATTCACTTGTAATATTTGTGTGTTGGTCTTTAAAGTATGACCGTGCTGTACCCATAATTCCTGACATGAGGGCTGCCCCGTTGTCTGAGGTGAAGAAGACAAAGGTGTTCTTGGCGATGCCGAGAAGATTAAGCCAGTCCAGGATCTGGCCTACGCTGTAGTCCAGCTCCATCACTGCATCCCCATAGCTGTGGAGTACAGGGGAGGAGACAATGGTGTCACTTGTGCGCCTCTCATTGTGCCAGTCATCCCATACAAATGACTAATAAAGTTATTCTTTGGGGCTTTTTTTACAGTTACTGGTAGGACAGAGTGAAAGACAGCAAATGAGTGGTGGGCAGAGGGAGGGTGGCATCAGAGATGGTTATATGGTATGTGCACCTTGGCCACAATGTTCTGACATATGTCTGTACATTCTGTCACCAGATGCTTGTCATACGCTTGTGACATCTGTCACAGTGCGTTTCTATTTACAATTCATGAGAAGAAGTAGATGTTTTCCTTACAAAACAGGAAGTACAGATAGCCAAAGACAAAAAACAAGAGAGTATGAAAAAAAAGAGAAGCAGTCAGAAAGAAGAAACAGATAGCAGCAAACAGATGGACAGACGGCCGAGAGGTGAGAGCAGGGAGCACAGACACTCGTTCTCCTCACCAACCGGTCTCTGGCACCTGGCTAATACCTCTCTGAGCTGATCTATTTCACTGTCAACACAAAGCTCATTTGGCATTCTGAGCGAATGTCTGCTTAGCAGGGCCTGAGCGCCCTGGGGTCCTGAGAGGAATGCTAAGTGATGGTAGGCAAGACTGGCAGCTCTGTCTTCACCTCTTCTTCATCCTCATATTCACTCTCCTCCCCCTCAATCTCAGTGCACTTCAGGTGAGGAGCACATTTCTCTGGCATGTTTAACAACTCAGCTCGACGTCTGTGTAGATTCTTATTTATCCAGGTCATGGTAGGAGCTGAAGGAGCCAAGTTGTAAACCACTGGACTTCTTTTTGGAGCTTCACGTTTCGCCTTTCATCCAAAAGTTTGAAAGGATGAAAGGTGTATAGTCCTCAAGCTCCAAAAAGAAGTCCAGTTGCATACAACTTAGCTCCTTTGACTAACAACTAGGCTCATTGTTAAAACCTCTGCATTTTGGGGTGGGGGGTAGGGGGAGAATAGCCTGCGTCCATATTTATATTTTTCTGACCTGTTCAGGATGGTGAATGGATACTGGGAATCCTGAGATATTTATCTTCATTACGGGCAGCCTAGTAACGTTTTTTTTTTTTTTTTTTCTTGTGGTGGGGAATATATCACCAGTGAGGACCACTCTGCTCATGCAAATGCACCTGCAGCTCACTGGCCAGTCTGCCCACCCCCTCCCCCCATCCACACCACCATCTCTGTGGCAAGAGTGCGTGTTCTTCTCATCCCTACCACCTACCACCGTGCTAAACAGGGCTCCTTCATCATGCACTCTATGCTTTACTTGCAAAGATGCCACTGCGGCCAGTCCCGGGGGAGTTCCGGTGGCCTGTGGCAATAAAACAAGCTCCCATCGTGGCCCTGCCAAGCTTTTACTGGGGCTATGTGTGGCAATGCATCTGGACTGCTCCAGTTACGACCTTCTGCAGGCCACTCTTCCACTCCAGTGTGCTGCATCTGGCTACCTAATAAAAGCTGTTTGTATTTTCATTGGGTAAAGCGGGCATGTGCTTTCCTTCCTTACCGTCCTCGTTGGCTTTTCCCGAGGAAGTTCTTTGAGGCGTACACTGGCGCGTGGGTGGCGTCTGGGGCCCAGTATAGAAAGAAAGGGCGATGCGCTAAGGCTTGGGTGAAGATGAAGCCCAGTCCTTCCTGGAGGAGAGAGAGAAAAAGAGAAAGAAAGATGAAGAGTGGAAGGGAGGGATAATACAGCGTATAAAAAACCTCCATCATGGCCCTCTTTCATATCAAAAACTGGGGTGCCCTAAAAAAAAGCGGCCTTAAAATGCTGATACCATGGTCACCTACCTTCAGGTAGAGCTGTGTAAGGTTTGATTCACCAGTTTTCCGATCAATCTGGAAATCTTCATAATACCTGTGGAGGAAAAAAGGATTATTTCTTTAAAGCCTTTTAAAGGTCTCAATTCGTGAGAAACCGTTTTGTACTTGCTCTTTTTGAAATATGACAGGTCACTCAGAGTTGCGTATGCATGCAGCACATGAAAATGTTGTTCTACACCGTTTGCCTCCATTGGTCAGTGAAAGAAAAATAGCCAAGAACCTGTCATTCTCCCCGCTCCATCTCCTCCACCAAACTAGAACAAACTGTCACAGGAGTACTAAAGTTTTTTTTTTCACTAAAACCGGCTCACAGGGCATTCATTAATACTAGAGACCACTGCAAAATTAATGAAAAAACAATGCAATGAGACCTTAAAAGCCTCTTGAAAGCCTTCCAATCCGAGCATTTCACAACCCTTCAGACAATAGAGAAACTGTTTCCTCCTGAATTGACAGACTATGGAGAGAAAAAAGAGAGAACACTGTTCCAGACAATGCCTTGGGGAAGCCAAATTTAGAAAAAGTCGAATTTTTTGTTGCAAAGTCTCAGAAGAGCAGGGGAGACTGTTATGAAACGGCACTGAAGCGTGCAGTTGAGGAGAAGACACCAAAAGCCGTTTCTCTCCATCTTTCCCTCTCTCCTTTCTGCTCGGGCTGTTCCAGGTGTCCAAACACGCTGCCGACGCCAACCTGCCGTCTCCTGGGTGCGCGCGTGTGCGTCTGTCCGAGGCCCAGGTACGCCACGCTGATTTAATCCACAGCTAAGCACAAAAATTGCCCGCCTGCCAGCACCAATGACCCCTGATGCACATATGGCTGTTTGGGAGGAAAACAAACAGGCGGAAAATGGGATACACAAGCACAGCTGGTACAGGCAGCGAATCAGCACACAGGATGAGCCAGCCAAACCGCAGATAGGCAACGGGTGGATATCTCTGTACTGGTTTGCAGTTTTGTTGCATAGTAGGCATTCCGTGTGCATGTAGTTGTGATGACCGTACCTTCCGACCATCTCGGAGTTGTTGTAGACCGGTATGTTAGGTGTTGTTATGCCGTTGTAGGGACCGAAGTGGCAGTTAGGTGCTCCGAACCACTCATCAAACCCGTTCTCCAAAGGTAGGTGCCCCGGCCGGTGTCCAAGATGCCTGGAGAAACATGACATTCAATGAGAGGGCAACGCTGTCATTGAACAA
The DNA here is from genome assembly GCA_027475355.1 of Coilia nasus. Lineage (NCBI taxonomy): Eukaryota > Metazoa > Chordata > Actinopteri > Clupeiformes > Engraulidae > Coilia > Coilia nasus. The sequence goes on from CM050207.1 coordinate 26,519,751, forward strand.
TGAAAATGCTGATGACAGAGTGGAAACAAACAAACAAAAAAGCATCCAGTCACAAACATCAACGAACATACAAACATCCTTTTCAACTCAGCTTTTATCAACCGAAATATAAATTGACCTACCACTTTCCAACAATTTTGCTAATGTAGCCCTTTTTCTTCAGCATCTCTGGCAGGAGAATTTCCTCCTGTGGGATTCCCCCGACTACCTCCTGAGGTGTGTAAGCTACGTGAGGCACAGCAAGCTTGTCAGTCCACAAAATTGACAATACATAGGACAGTCAAGTAGCAATTGATGCATTTATTACAGAAGACCACAGATGGCAGCTCTTACCATTCCTTGCATGGGCGTTTGTGGTGTAAAAACCATTCCTGACAGGTAGCCTTCCAGTTAACAGAGATGCTCTGGCTATGGAGACACAAACAGGACATTAACCTACTTAATTAGTTCACATACAGTCCAAACACAGCGAAGGTTACAACAATAAATCAAGACCATAAGTCTTTCAGTCACAAAGTAAGTGAAAAGGCATTGTGATAGGTGGGTCTGATGGAAGGATGTTCTGAATTGAAACGGTGCTAACTCATTCACTGTATTCAATGCATGCCATAGGCACATTTACTTGTGAAAAATTGTGAAATTGTGACTTGTGAAGTCACAATTCAAGTCTGGAAGCTATTTAATCTATGTATGCTCTGAGCCATTTGTCCCTTTGAACAAAACTGCAAGCTAAAATGCCTGAATGCAAATGCAGAGTAAGTCATTCTGCAGCATTAATATTTAACTGGAAGAAAAATAATAGCATTGTAGAATTCAAACAAAGAATCTCAACCTGGATGTTGTGATTAGCAAGCTTACAAGCATCTCTGGCATTAGTGGAAATGGTAATTTATGTTCAGCAACAGAGCTCCATAATACTGTCTCCGCAGTGTAAACACAAAGAGCCAGGTATTGTGTCACCACTCCTCTGCAGCCCTCCCTGGCTGTGTTCATCTGAGATTAACCTCTCATCAAGTCTTTATTTGCTTAAATATTAATTAGGCAAGGGGAAAGTCGGCTAATGATAGATCTCTTTGTGTGCAGCGAGTTTATTCAAATTCTTAAATTAGGCCCAATTAGCATATTCCAATTGTGCATTATCCATATTTGCATAATGAGTTATTCTCCTCCTATCATCCCAGCACACACTGTCTCGTATGATTTATGCATGCAAAGTTGCTGACAGGTTTTACAACCGCGAGTCTCCAATCACAAATCCTGCTATTATGATTCATGTCAAGACACCTAAAAAGAGAGGGAATCGGAACAACTGTCCTGAGACTTTTGCAAAATATTTTAGAATAGATAAACTTGCCCCCTAAATTACTAATCCAAGAAAGGAAATATATAACAAATAGGGTGTCCACTACATACATAAGGTTGAGGTGACAAATACATCATTTTATCTGGCTATTTCTGTAAGATAAAAAGGTCATATTTCATTTCAAAGTGTGTGCATTGGGTCACACTGTGTAAATATGTAAATCTATAGACTTAAAGTACACAAGTTAGTAGGTGATCCAAATGAACCAATTCTGGTGTGAGTACAGACTCCATACCAATACCACAACTATGGGCATAACTCCTTTAGGACAGTCATCTGACCCCATATCACAAAGAGTCATGAAAGGAGATGGGCTAGACATCTTGATCACAGTACTTACATGGTGAGCAGAGTGGGTTAGCAGTATAGAAGTTAGGGAATAGCATGCCCTCAGCAGCCATCCTATCCAAATTGGGAGTCTCTTTGGAGGGCTGCCCAAATACACCTAGGTCACCCCATCCCATCTAAAACAAAGGAAAACAACCACTTTGTGTTATCTTCAACACATTCCCCAAAAGTGATTTTGCCAGAGTACCCTAGGCTGAACACTAACTGGATAACATTTTTCTATTCTTTCGTAAATTTACAGTGCCTGCAATTCTGACTCTAGGCCATACACTCACACAACCACCCACACACATACAGCAAGAATATGCGAAGAGCATGTGCTTTAAAATGTACATGTGCCAATATTCACTAATTCAACGCATCCACCCAACACATCCACTCTAATAAGCAAATAATAAGTCCCTGTCTCTATCAGCAAATCTGTCCTGGCCTGAAAAACGTTTAAGATCCCTATGCCATGCTCAAAGTTTTAGGAGCACTAAAGTATCCTAATATGCCTCGCTGTGCTGACATTGGCTACCAACAATACACAGATACATTTCCACTGGACGTCTGAGCCGTTTAGACCATGGATATAACATCAATAATGAAAATATAACCTTACATCATCCATGAGCATGATGATAATGTTTGGTGTCGGCGCACTGTCATCATCCCCGGTCCACACAGAACATACTAAACCAAGAAGACAGGTTAACACATGAATTCGCGTTGTATCCATTGCAAGTTGGATTCATACGAGGTGGAACAATCACATGCCCAGGTTCAAGGAAGTGGTTTAACAATACTAACAACCTGTCATGCGACTTTCATTAAACAATTTGAAGGCTACGACCGACATTCTTCACATCTTCGTCTCTGTCCTAACCTTACACGGTGCTGTTCACCGGCTATTGTGGTGATAAGGGACCTTTCTTTTCAACACGATGCTGATACTACAGGGTAAACAATGTATAATTTTACGAACACGAATCGAAAATCCCAGGTAAAATAAAGTGAGGAAAGGAAAAAGTTGTGGCTCCATGATAGTCACATGATACATTGCTACTTCCTAGGCATGTCACGTGACCACGACTGGAGCGTTAGCATGGCGGTCTGCATTGCTGTCATCGCAAAGGAGGTAACATTGTGTTTTTAAAAGACGACCATATTTTGATGCTGTGTGTGTTCGTTTGATTGAATACTTTTTTACAAAACACATAGTCGTATTCTAATTGATTTTAGTTAGATTCATAATTTAAGTTAGCTGTGTTTCATTGGGGTTTGTTGTTATTGTAATGATAGCTAGCGTTAGCATTTCTAACCATCTTAAGTGGGCAGCAAACAGCACATTAATCTTGGTTAGCCTTAAATAACATGACTACGATGTAGTAGTGTTGAATATTTGCTGGCAAAAATTGTTGCCTACTGGCTCGCTCTAGTATTCTGTACCTGTGTGATTAGAATGCTAGCAATATATGAAAGCTCTAGGTAACATTTCTGCCAATACCAGCGTCACTTGTGTACTGGTTTGTTTCTGTACGTTGTCGCGTACGTCAGTAATATTTGTATTGCTCCCTATCTGAGTGTGTGTGTGTTACACCATCATCATTTATTAAAGTGGAGCTACGTCCCATTCAGACGCACAAGCTTGAGTAGATTCCCCTAAACTGTACACTACACTAAACTGTAAGGTGCATGGCCACAACAGAGCCCCAGAAACTCATACCTTTACTCTCCGATTTTTTGTCCTTTTTCCTTTTGTGTAAATGTTGTTGTCCATCTATTTTACGTTTAAAATGTCTTGATCTGGTTAAGCAGACCAGGTACACCAAAAAATGAGTGCGAAAGTTGTTGATTTTTTTGCCTTGTGACGACCTAATGCAGCGGTCTATCAGACTGCACACTTCATTCATGAATATTTTGTCTTCGCAGAATTACCCTTTGTACATTCGCAGCGTTCCTACTCAAAATGAGCTGAAGTTCCATTACACTGTACATACGTCTTTAGATGTAGTAGAAGAGAAAATATCAGCGGTGGGCAAAGCTATTGCTGACCAGAGAGAACTTTACCTTGGATTGCTGTATCCCACGGAGGATTACAAGGTGTATCCTTTAACCCAACTCTGCTTGCTGTCCACAGACCATGTTGAATTTCTTTGCCATTAAAAGCTAGCTCTTTAAAAAGTAGAAATGCTTTGAGACCCATGACTATAGAACACAGTCCATTCCAGTTGTAAGATCTAATACAGTATACGTCCAACTCAAAAAGATGGATTCCCTGTCTTCATTCTGCATGTTTTGGTTCTTAACTTGATAACAGATATGGCTATGTGACCAATTCAAAGGTGAAGTTTGTCATTGTGGTGGACTCTTCAAACACATCTCTACGGGATAATGAAATTCGAAGTGTATGTAATAGTTTTTTATTTTATTTTAACTACAACTGTGACATGGTTTTGAGATTAATAAAAAGTGACTGGGATAAAGTGTTTTATTTATTTTTTTTACTTTTCCTCCTCAACAGATGTTCAGAAAGTTGCACAACTCTTTTACTGATGTGATGTGTAATCCTTTTTATAACCCTGGCGATCCAATCCAGTCAAAGTAAGTGCCTGCACATAATAGACTTTAGATTTAATCAAATCCTGTCTAACACATTACGACTCACTGCCCACCCCACTGACATTGTGTTATTCTCTCCTAGGGCTTTTGATGGCATGGTTTCTACAATGATGGTGCAAGCTTGTTAACTGTCTGCTAAACACTTTTGTACATAAGTATTTACTGCGTTTCATCATGTCAATTAAAATGTTGCATTAGAACAGACGTCAGCCATTGCTTTGTGTGAATTTATTATGATTGAAGTGGTAAACCACATGAAAATATATTAAGAAAATACACAGAAACAAATATTTCACAATTCAAGTGCCACTTGTTTAGAAAAGAAATACATAAAATTCAGATTAAAGTAAAATACAATTATTTCTTAATTATTACTTGGTCAAATTGTTAACACAATCCCCACAGTAATACATAAAATAAAAAATAAATAGAAATTAAAAAGAAACCAGAACCTAATTAACACATTAGTAATGGTCAGACCAAGGCTGGATTCGTCCATCTCCCCTACAACAGAGGTTGGGTGTTAGTCTTTTAATAAAGGTCATCCCTTCAGGTAAGCACTGACAAGTGGTGTGACCAACAGTAGTAGATCAGCCTTAGCTTGAAGCTTGAAATTCCTCCATGTCCCAACATGCAAAGATAGCATGGGTTGTTGAACTACCTTTAAGATGGATTATTTTAAACATTGGCAGTTGTCATAAAGACATGCCATCAAGGTTATATTTGGACAAGGTATTTTGACTTGGGATTATATTTATGAAATCCATATTTCAATATTTTGTAACTTTGTAATGAAAATGTTCTGTTTGAGTGAGGACATTTTGCAGAGCGTGTGTTTAGAATGCATACCTTGAGCGACCCTGAAACTCGTTGCTGAACCTGCCACCACGGGTCCATGGTCGGCCACGATTGCCCCCTCTGTTGGTAATGCCTGGTATGTTGGTCCTTTTGGGCAAAACCTGGGAGGCAAATTTAGTTTCCAGTTTTCTGCAAGTCACACCTAATCAGACAACACTGTGCCAAAACTACAGTGTCTACACAGTACCTGGACTAAGCACACTAATATTCTTGCTCACAACTTCAAGCACCATTCAATTTTCAAGGATCAAAAAACACCACTCACTGGTCACTCAAACTTTATTTACAGCGAACATCAGGACTTGCATTCCAAATTAGTTTAAGAGTGATCAGTGTTCCGTGTTTCTTGATCCTTCACTCTTGGAAGACACTTATCTGAACCTGTATCATGAGAGGCATGTGCACAGGTACACCTATGGACTTTGACCACTTGATTTTCCTGACAAATAATTTCTCCCCACTTCCCCTACAATCACATCATCACCCATTTCTCTTTCCAGGGTGATGTACACTACTTCAAATTAATAGGTTAATGCAGTCCATTTACACCCAGGATTCAACGTGATCAAACACATTAAACCCCATTGCATTTTATTAATCTAATGGCCTTTTTGCTTACCTTAATGATACGACCTCTGAATAAAGTATTATCCAAGGCCATTGCAGTCCCAACAGATTCCCTTTCTGAGAATTCAATGTATGCAAAGCTGCAAAAGACAAAGGTTGGTGAGTTTAGAAACTCATGCCAAACATGTTTGTCACCATAGGTGTGTGGTGAATATTCACATACCAATTAAGTTAAATGCATACAAATTTAAAACCTCACCCTTTAGGATGACCAGTGATTCTGTCACACAGAATGGTCACTCTGTTAACAGAACCACAGCCACTGAAATGGACCTTCAGTTCAAGCGCAGTCGCACCATAGTCCACCTGTCGCACACACAAGTTTGTCTCAAGATAATAAGATGCATGCCATATACAAATAGAATTTATAGTGAATGACTAAGTTGGAGGCGAAGCTTACATTTCCCACGTAGACTGATCGGTTGTCAGCGTCAACCCTCTCCTCATGGCTCATCTGGTAAAATAGAGCTGCAGATTGGGAGGATAGCAGGAGTAAGAATAGTGAGAATATAAAGCATATGTTAATGTTAACAAAATAAGATAAAAAGTAGCCCTGATAAACATGTTTTGCGTTAATGTTTAATTTATATAATACATCAGAACAAATGTGTTCAGAATATCTTCAGGTATTCTTTTATAGTTAATGATCTTGTTTCATTAACCAGTACAGGACAATTTTCTGCAAAAGCTTAAGAATTAGAACTGCCTTGGGGAATGTACGTTTCAGAGAAAGTGATGTTTGCGTGAAGTCAAAAACTAAAGAGCCAAACATAAGCCCCACCAGAAATACTGAACACAGCTTGACCAGGCTGAACTTAGTAACGCATGCACAGATGCAGCCACCAAAACTTACCCACTAGGGGATTGTGCATGAGCTGCCGTTCTCCAAAAGAGTGAACTTCCCTCAGCTTTTCAGCCTCCTTTTCCAACTCATGCACTCTTGCCTTGATTGCAGCCAGCTCCTGAGTAACCAAATTAATTGTGGTGTTAAAGAAAAGGGGATAATTATCAAACTTTCTCAGGTTATTTTTTGTTGCAGATGCTATTGTATTTTTCGATATGTTTTAGAACTAAAGCACTTCTCATCTAAGCGCTGGGAAATCAGATAAGTAGTTATTTTAGTGTTAAAGTGTAAAATCTGTGAGCATTTTCCCTTCGCAATTTAGCCCATATCATACGACGCAGTTCCAACATAATAAGGCTGTAAAACCATTGAAACCTTAATAGGTTATGGTGAAATTTGATTCAGTCTATCACTTACAGTAGTTGAGGTCATTTGATTGGAAAAGATATCCGTGTCTAGACGCCCACGTGTATCAGCCATATCTGAAAACGATCAACCTCAAAGTCATACCAGTGTGAAGTAATGGTAAGGTACTCTACTCCGTATGTATTTGAAGTTGTAAGAAAATGAGAAAAAGAGTTTGATCTGTGTACTATGCTCAAGACCACGATATAAAAAACGTGCGGGCAAAATCGTCAAAATCAATTGTCCGTCAGCCAGGGTGAGTAATAATGGCTTATTAAGCCTTGTCAGCGTGTCACCTGTGAGCTAGGGGCGGACTTAACTCCACCTTAAATCCAATTGAAGACAGCCATTGCCTTCCCTGCTAATTGAGTAGAATAACAAACTAATCACGTGGGCAAATGTGTTTTCTGCATCTGTTTGAGACCGCTTGGATTGAAAAGCACTAAAAATCGTTTAAGTTTGGTTGTTCGCTTCGCATTATGGAAATCTGTAAATAACAAATAGACATTCTTCAGTCTAAGTGAAAGTGAAAACTGGTATCTGGTATCATCAATAACGAGTCAGTGGAAAACGCACGTCATATTTCATTTTCTTTTTAATTACAGATACATAGCGCAACACAGACAATAACCTGAATTAGAATGATTACAACTTCACATATCCAACATAGCGCACAGTTAGAGAAGGGAAATAGCAAAAAGAGGGGGGAGCAGAGCATGCAAGAAATAAATAAACGTAAAAATTATCCTGGCACAGTTCACTTTATCTAGAGAATGATAACAGGACCTTCAAAATGGAAAAGAAACAAGCAGAGAATTAATCAAAACAAAAAAAAAAAAAAATCAATTCCTTCAACACGCCCACCTTTTTTCGTACAGAAACATTTCCTTTTTCTGTCATTTTGTATTGCACAATACATATATAATCCTACAAATATCAAACCAAGCCTTTTGTTTGAAGTATCTATATTAAACGTCCCTCCCCATCATGGCTTTTGGGAGACCAAGTGCTGTGGCCACCTTGCTAGCAACAGAGAGTTTTAATTTATGTCTTTTTACAGTACAATCACACACTGAAATGAGCAATGTACTTCCATTCATAGACTAAAGCTGACATCCAAGTCGATGCTAATGAATGAAATACATATTGACCTCAGGTTACCGTGTAACGTTTCTGCGATGGTATAAGATCCATCATTGAGCAAAGTTATTACAAAAAGCCACTGACCTCCTTTCTTGTGTGGTTTGATGCTGATGTCATCCTCTTTTTCTCTCTCTCACACTCTATTTAATATATAGGAAGAGCCCAGGACATCCTTTCAACTCATGTTGTATTTACAAACTACTTACATAGCCAGTGTCCCAACCAAATCATTCCCCAAACAACCACAGCCTGCCCAACTGAAAGTGCCCAAGACACAGGAGAGGAAACACGCGAGGCCTATTTGGTTAAGTTTTGGTCAAGAGAAAAAAATACATGGTCAGAAAGAATATTGAGTTATCGTACCGCACATTTGTTCAAATGTTGCCACAGTCAGACATGCAAAACACATCTTAGGGTGTGATAGACATCCTCTATCATCAGTCTGAGGTTTTTTTAAAGCTCTTGAGGTTCAAGTAAAGTTGTAAATTGTAATTTCAAGAAAGGGCAGCTCTCCTGGGAGCATATTTGCTAAACACACACTTCCCTGCCTCAGCCTTGCTGAGAGGAGTTCTATTACTACAACATTCCTGTTGTTCTTGATTTGTGAGAACAAGCATCTGGGCTGCTTGAATGAACCTTGACCTTGCAGAATGTATTGATATTTTGTGTTGTGCTTTTAGCGTGTGTTTCTTGTTGTTTTAAGTATTGCAGACACTTTGGTTAATGGCCACAGAGTCTCCCATTTAGTTTCAGGTAACACAGAGGTCTGCTTTCCCCACTCAAGTCTGCAGCCTTACAGAAGTACTTTGGTCTGTGCTTTTGAAATGACTTGGGTCACACACAATTCGTAGCGTTGTGCACTCAACTAGCTTCAGAACATGTCAAAACCAAAAGATGGCAATTTTCAAACAATGGCATTTGGTTCAGTCAGTCCCATTATCCTTCCACTGACAGATTAAAGCCCACACAAGCACAACACCAGCAGTTCTTGCTGCAGAGGACTCATAATAAGCAGACCCAAAAAAAATACAGCTTAGTTTCAACACAGTGCTGACTGTACACTCACAAACGCAATCATTCTCACACACTCTTTTGGAGATGTAAAGGCTCAATGACATCCTTGAAGTACTTGTTTCTCAGTCACACTCATGAGGTCTAAAAGTATGACTGGATGGGTTTATGTGTCTGTCCATGGCAACATTTGTTTTTGTACTGTACACTTTCAGGCCTCGCTGGTTTCCTTCTCTATCCATGGCTGGACATTTGCAGTAGGCAACTCACACATCTCTCAGATTTGGGGAGTCAGGGAACATTCCAGAGCAGGAGGGAAGTAGAACAGTTGGAGAGGACAGGAGAGGAGTTCTCTGTGAGTCACGCAATAGGTTAAATCTGATTAAATACAATTTTTTTTGAGACTGATGCAAGCAAGCTTATGCAGGCGCAGAATCATCTTCAGCATATCACATCTGACAGAATTCATATATTACTTTGATAATGAGATACGAAAATAGATATGCTATGATAAATTAAATAATGATTAAAGTAAAAAAAAAAGAAAAAAAAAAGCGGACAACGGAAACAAATGTATCGGCGAATCTGTCTCCATAGGGCTTCATAACAGCAGAAAATAACAAAACACAAAAGGTCTTTCAAGTTTGGTCCATTTCAAGAGGTACAGCATGAATAACAGATGGAACGGGAGTGGATATGGTAAATGTACACTCTAATATGTATGAAAGCAGAGCTCAACCAAGAGCACCAGAAGGTGTATGAATGTGAATGTGTAATTCGGTGTGGTTTAAAACCCTTGGAAATAAGTATTTGAATTTGTGTTGATAAAAAAGTGAAGCACAGATTCTTCTCATTTTCTGTCTTGTATCAGCCATATCTCGGGTCCTGTCCTAAAAGTGTAGGATATGGTCTCAGGTCCCTATTTGGGTGCACACAATACACCGAAATCAGTGACATAGTAGACACTCACTGCCACTGCACTTAAAGTGGAAATAATCACTGCGCTCTTGCACCTGGGGCCCGTGTGGAGGCCAGGCCTGTGTGTGTGTGTGTGTGTGTGTGTGTGTGTGTGTGTGTGGGTGCATATTGACCGTAGCTGGACTAGTGCAGTTACATTTTGTCCCAACAGGTGGCAATGTTTCCCAACTTCCCCCTGATGTCAGTCAATATAGATGTTCTATAGATAACAGTGAAGTATCTGATCATTGTAACATTTATATCTAGCCCTTTGTTTTTACAATGAAATGTTTTTTGTTTTGTTTATCTTAACCATGAAGTGGCAACGGCCGACACGTATTTGAGTGAGAGTCACATGACACCTATTTGCCACTAGAAGAGTAGGTCAGTGGACTTTGACTAAAACCATCTTGTGAATACACACTTCTTGCCTGATGACATCGCCCTCTTGTTCCCTGTAGACATCTACAAATATCCAGAAGTGTAATGGCCACTTTGAAATTGGTAATTACAGCTGTGTTAATTTTCAAACAAAACCAAACAAGCAAAACAAAGAAAAAATCAAAAACAGATGAAATGGAGAGAAATTCAATTCTAGTCATTATACTTTAAAGGTTTCTGTTATTTGGCAAACACATTTTTGGACCTCTTCTTTTTTAAATACTATGTACATTCACATTAAGTTACTGTTGTTATTTTAAATATATTTATATGTATATTTTTTTGTTATAAGTCACCCTAAGGGCAGTTTCTGAGGTTCCCTTCAGTAGCTGAATTCTCTTTTCCATATTGCACCTCTTGTTCTCTCTCACTGTCTAACAATGCGAGCAATATAAAACATCCTACAGGAGGATCTCCTTTCTCGTTGATATAGATACAACAAATTGAAGAATAGATACAACACAGGCTTCTCCTTCTTCAGTGTCTCCAACCCCCCCTCCCATTTTTTGTGAAAGTTCATTTCTGAACCTGAAGGGAGAAAAAAACAAACAAACAAACAAAACTTTCCCCCTCTTTCTGACTCGCACACCAGGACAGCAAAGGCAGACAGAGACATAGAGGAAACAGAAAGGTATATCTACAAGCAGGGGATTTGATCCTTTCACAATATGTACTTGCTGTTTCTGTCAAAGAGGCAAAGCAGGTTTGACAGAAAGGGGCATGAAGCGCACAAGGGCATTGCCTGGGGGAGGTAGAGAGAGAGAGGGAGAGAGAAAGGAAGAGAGAGACAGAGAGACATAGCTAAAGAGAAAAGAACCAAGTCTACACCACTTATGAGGCTCTTTGAAGTCTGTTTCTTGTCATGCTTTGGAAAAAAAATGTGAGAGAGCAGAAAAAAAGATGGAAAAAAGACTCCAACGTTAACATCTCAGTCTTCACAGCGCTTGAAAAAAAGAAACGGATCATGAAGAACAGAAGGCTTACTCTTAGTGTACAATGCTCACACAGACAGACAGACAGAACGACTCATAGTTCACTTTTCAGTCTTTTTTTGGGTGGGGTATGTCTGGGGCAGTTCCAATGCCTTTTATTTTCAGACCGGGGGCCAACATGTCCTTCCTTCCCCCCACACACACAAAATTTTACTGTCCCAGGCAGCTTGCTTTCACCTTGTGAATCGATGTCTCCAGGTCATTTTTCTTCTGCTTGTCTAAATATTTTTGTGTGTATGTGAATGTCTGTCTGTGCTCTGTGTCTCATGTGGCGTCCATCCACTCTGAAGTTCTTTTTCAGCCATCGATGTGAATTCACATTATTTCACTCAATAGTGTCTGTCCCTTAGCGGGTAGCTGCAGTGCATTTAGTCTGTAGAGTTGTGGGAAATTTCATTCATTATTTCCTTTAATGTTTTTTTTTGGAGTGTGTGTGTGTGTGTGAGTGTGTGTGTTCATATGTGGGGTTAGAGGAAATTCACTGTGCCCTCTTCCCGCCTCATACACACACAGCCTGCTTGCTCTTACAGGGCTGGCATTGCTGAGGAGCTGAAGTAGTCGTTTTGTGTTTGGTTACAAGATGAGTGCTTCTCCTAGTAGCTCAGTAACTTTGGCAGTGTCATAAAAATGTTTGGATTCTGTTTTTTTTTTCTCCTCAAAAATTCATTTGGGTTCACATCAGTAAAGAGAGGTGAGTCCGGTGTAGGTTTTCTTGGCTCGCTAGCAAGGTAGTTAACAGGTTTTCTTAAAAAGGTTTTTTGTTATTATTATTATCAATATTATTATTATTTTTATTATTTATAATGATTTTTGGACTGTTCTGTCTTATTAAAGCCAAAGAACGTATCTGTGAACGGGTGAACATTTCAGCTGTATACTTAAGAGGTTGGTGGAACAGGGGGAGTGGTGGAGGTGGGGTGGCATCCTGTCCTGTCAGACCCCTCAGACTGAAGCCGGACACTAACCAGAGTGTGTCTGCTGCCTATGGTCTTACGCCTAGACCCCTGAAGGCTGTCTCTTCACTTCGGGGGTGCGGGGTGGGCGGGGGTGGGGGGTTTCCAAGTTCTTGGTTTAAGTGTTTATGTTTCAGGGAGGGGGGTCTAAGTCCACTGTCTGTTCTGTCTCAGATCGGTGAAGGAGACACAAGAGCATGGTGGTCTCAGGGTTTAACCACAGCCACCAACCCAACCAACCCAACCCCCTCTCCACCCACCCCTTACACCGAAGCCATCCCAGCACCTCCAGCCTTCCAGGGGTTGGAGCTGCCGAAGCTGTGGAGGCTGGCAAAAGCCAGGCCTGCTCCGGAGCTCTCAGCACTGTTTGGTGCCAACTGGGCTGACAGTGTTTGCACGTTGTATTTGTAAAAGGACCTAACCCAATTTATAAAAGGAAAACACATTCCATTTATAGGCATTAGCGAACACTCTGTGTCCTGGCAGCACAGATCACATTATGAATGTAGACCCCAGCTGGGAGCACAGGCCCCAGTCACTTTCGCTGTGTGAATTTGGTGTACAAGTTTCTCATGGTGTGTGTAGGTATGCATCTTGCCTTGCTTCAAGAGAGAGAGATGTATTTTTTTTCTTATCCTTGTGTTTCAGTTTTTTTTTTCCTACCGTAATTTTAAAGAGTCCACAAAAAGAATACCTTTCCTTAGGTAGCTAAGTAATCACCGGCCACAGTTCACTGTTTTTCACAGCACTTTGAGGTGCAGTCCACACACACACAAGAAAAAAAAAACACCCAAAAAATCTTTGTTTTGTTGAGAGAGATATTTCATCAAGGGGAGGGGGGTGCCATCGCAAGAGATTCCTCTTGCTGTTGGCTTTGGATAGAGGGCGCTGTTCAGCAGCAGTGGAGGCAGGGGCGTAGCTGGAGGTGTTGGCTTAAGGTGGTGACTGGTGGTGGTGGTGGTGGTGGTGGTGGTGGTGGTGGTAATGGCGGAGGCGTCGGACCGACGGCCAGTCAGCGCGAGGACGAGTCCAGCAGGGCGGGGGTGGCCGGGGTGGTGGAGCGGGACGCGCTGCTGGAGCTGGAACCTGCGTCCTTGGGGCTGCCGCCGCCCGCCGGACCGACCAGCGACAGGGGGCCTCCGGGGGGCGTGCTCTCCGAGTGCGATGGGGGGGCGTTAGAGGAGGATGAGGAGGACGTGGAGGTGGTGGAGGATGGGGTGCCCACGGGAACGCCGCCGCCCCCGGGGAGCCCCTGCAGGCCCTGGCCGCACACGTGGTGGTGCTTCTCCCAGTCCTTGTGCTGGCAGAAGGAGCCGCAGTAACGCGCCGTGTTACACCCGCTGCACGTCTCGCTTGCCTTTCGCCCACAGTTCCAGCAGCTCTGAGAGTCAGATAGAGAGAAAGAGAGAGAGAAAAAAGGTGACAATGACACATTGAGACACAGAAAGGTAACCTAAGTAAACACAAATAGTGAGTGAGTGAGTGAATAAACTGATCAATAAATGAATGAATGAATGAATGAATGAATGAATGAATGAAGGTGTGGATGTTCTGAACAAGTAACTTCAGATGCAAGAATATCTGACTAAATGCATAAATGAAATATTTCCTGTATGAGAAGAAGAGTCAACAGAGCATCTCAGATATAGAAGATAAGCTTTATTTAGAGCAGTGCCAGACCAACGTTTCGACGTTAGCACGTCTTCATAAGAGTCAAAATCAAAGACATTATTCAAAGAATTATTCAAAAAAATCAAAGACATTATTTCCTGTCTTTGAAAGAAAGGATATGTATATGAAATGAATGAGTACTAAACATTTGAGCAAGTTTATTCATTGTGGATGAACCCCATTAATTAATGCAACAAAACTAAGTGAAGAAATGACTGGCTAAAAGCAGTAATCAAACCCAGAGTATGTGCGGTGTAGACCGAGTGACTGAGTAAGGACATGTATGAGGACTGTGGCTGGAGAAGGCCTGAATCACGGGCTCATAATGGAGGGGACAGGGAGAGCGATGAGGGTTTGCGGGAGGGGGGAGGTGTTGAGGGGAGATGTCCTGGCTGGGTGCTGCTAAGTCCGAGAGGCGTGTGACAGAGCCTGGGCTATTTTGAGGGGAGGTGTGGAGTGCGGGCTGCTCGCTCGATGTGAAGAGGGCTGCCTGCTCGGCAGCTGGTTGTGTGGAGTGGGTGGAGGAAAGAGAGAGCTCTCCACAGGAGAGGGGGGAGGGGGGTGTCTGATATGGCTAAGGGCGTCACAGAGTCTATATATTTGCGTGTGTGTGTGTGTGTGTATATACAGAAATATACTTCACTCAGTTGATGTGGGCATGACTTTAAGGGCCATGAGTGTAAGCTTTCTCCGTCTGAGGTTATGTGTCTTTTACTGATTTCATTTTCAACCAGTCATATATATTGGAGCTCAAGCCGCCGTGTGTGCGTATATGTGTGTGTGTGTCTGTGTGCCTTACCTCGCTGGAGTCCTCCTGCTGGTTGATGACGGACAGTGCATCCTCGGAGGCCTGCCTCTTGGCCTCTGCCAGTGCCCTCTCCATCTTTGAGCGCTCGGCTGAAATCATCTCGTGAGCCTTGCGCTCGGCGTCCGACACCGCTTTCTGCAGCTCTGACATGGCCTGTCTCTTCACCTCGTTTACTGCCTCCTCTTTTAGTGACGAATAAAGGGGAAAATGGAGGGAATACAGAGAGAGGGAGGGGTGGAGGGAGGGAGATAAAAGAGAGAGACAGGGCGGTTAGCCTCTGACCGGCGTCCCCCACATTCCTTTTTCCTCCATCATACGTTATTGAGGCCCCCTAAGCTCCCTGCCTGTTTTATCGGAGCAAACAGATGTACATCATCCAAGATTTAAAACATTTTGTCAGAAAAAAAGGGCACGGGGCCTTTCAATAATTCATGTCACACGCCAGCTAACAGCCTCCTTCCCCACCACCCAGCAAAATTACAGCGGCAGATGTCTCCAAACTTGTGTCTGCGTGCTTATTAGCCCCAGTGTTTGAGACTTTGTTATTATTTGCTATGATTAAACGAGTGCGAGTTAATGACTTTGCTGTACAGGGGACCGGGATGTGGTTAGCTGAAGGCGATGACTTATCTCCCCTCTTTTGCGCGCCTTCCCTTCTCCCTTTTGCTCTACAAACGCCACTTTGTGAGTGAGTGGCGAGTGTTTTTTGGGACAGGCAGGTGTGTGGACGGTCTAAAATAGCATGCTGGAGTAGGGCCACTCGTTAAGGGCCACAGTAGGACATTATAGTGATAATTGCGCTCTCGTTTGGTGTGAGTATTTGTCACGCGGTGCAGGAGCACATCTCCAGTGGGTAAATGTGGCCAACGTGATGAATCTCTGTCAGCATAATTGGTGCAGCGAGTCCTAATATGACTGATTTGATGAAACCACTGGAATTGAAAGTGGAGAATTAAACGCGATGGATTTTTCTCTGTCGCACGCACGCACGCACGCACACGCACACGCACACGCACATGCACACACACACACAAACACACACTTTGAGATCCAAGGTATTCTCCACTCTATCAAAACACCTTCTCTACCTCTGCCAGATCCAGCTAGTTAAACGGTGAATATCTGAGTTGTTCTGTGTCAGTCCTCAACCCTCACAGTCTTTATGGAGACAGGTAGTCTACAATCAGAGGTTGTTTACATTGTGTTTACATTTTTATATAAATGTGACAGGAAATATAAATAATTCGTAAGAACAATGCAGGACTCACTCTGAAGCGAAACATGGATGTGTGTTACTGTAAGTATGTACATTTCTCTCCCCCCATTGGTCTCCTGTGTGTAAGTTATGTTGGTTGTGTGTGTATGTGTACATGTGGGAGAGAGAATGTGCAGGCTCTGGTGAATATGTCTCTATATATCCCAACACCTCTCTCTGCTGGTGGGGTAGTTAGTATTCCGTCCCACCTCTCCATTTCTCCTGCGTGTCTCCCCCGCTTTCATCCTCAGCCTGGCTCTACCTTCCTCCTTCATCCCATTTTCTCTCCTTTTTTCTTCTGCTCTTCTTTTTTTTTCTTTGGTGTGTTTTTTTTTTACACTCACTATCTACCCATGCTTTGGCCATTCAATTATCAACCTCTGTGCGTGCGCCATTAAGATTTGCAAATTTAATTAATTTTTATCAAGGAGACTCAGGAGCAGATGCTGGAGCAATTAGTGCTTAATGGAAAACACGGTGCAGGCAATATTAACGTTTTAATTCCATGGGGATCTGGCAGGTTTCAAAGTTTCTCTTTCTGTCTGTCTGTCCGCCTGTTTGGGATTCTTGCCTTTATTCCTAAAGTCTTACATTCTGTCTTCTCTTTTTTTGCCTGACAGTTTTATTCTTTTTTATTTATTTATTTTTTTGATGCACCAGCTTTTATCTGGGCTCAAACTCACTCTCTCGCCGTCTTCAAATAACACAGGCTCCATTCCTACGTTTATGCCAATACTAAAATAAAAGGTGTGCTAACAAATATATGCAAATGGATAAGATAGCGTACCATGCTGCTAAATTCAAATTACGTTTCCTTCACACACAATTAAGCAAAGGCAGCACTCTCACACACATCAACAGCTTTTTGTATTTTTTT
>CM050207.1:26541907-26546907 GCA_027475355.1 Coilia nasus
TCAAGGTGCTTCCACTCCTCAGCCCATTCCCGGTCAGTCAGCCGGTGATCGATGACTTCTTCTTGGCGAGTTCCATGCACTGCTACATTACAAATACACACACACACACACACACACACACACACAGACACACACACACCCACACATAAACACTTAGCTTGGACAGCAGCATAAATGTATTATCCATTTAACGCTTTCAAGCAAAATTCAAACATGTTTCAAAAATAGTGTTGTTGTGCTGTGTGTGTGTGCATGTGTACGTGTGTCTGTGCATACAGTAGTTGTGCTTTAACGATGGAATTATGCTACAACATTAGTCTGTATGTGTGTGTGTGTGTGTGTGTGTGTGTGTGTGTGTGTGTGTGTGTGTGTACATGTATGTGTATTTGTGCCTTCTTTGTTCTCCTCTGCTTCTCACCAGTCTGTCTGTGTCTCTCCCTCGCATCGCGCTGCTCCGCCTGCCGGTACGCGTCCCTGTAGTGGTGGGCCAGGGCCATGTCCTCCAGCCGGTAGTGCTGGGGCGTGGGCGGGGCGGGGTGGGGCAGGCCGTTGGGGGGCGCGTGGGTGGAGGCCAGGCCGTTGGGGGGCGGGTGGGCCGGCAGGGGACCGCCCCCGGGGCTGAAGCGCTGGCTGGGGCTCACTGTGCACGGCCGCTTGGCCAGGTGCTCCGCGTGCAGGCTGTCGCGGTCCAGGCTGCCGTCTTTGGTCCTAAGGGGGGGAAAACAAAGATGGGGGGAAAAAGGAGGTGAGGTGACATTGAGGGAGAGCCAGCGTGAGCTCATGCTTGTTGTTGTTTTTTTCTCTGTGATTGTTTCCACCACTTTGCAGCTTGGGAACACCACGCAGTCTGTGTGCGAGTTGTTTACTTGCTCGCTGGCTTTATCAGGGATGTGGTCAGAGCAAGAGGAAGTGCATATTAGAAGTAGAGTGATGTCTGAAGTCTATACTTTTGTAGACTGCACTCTCAAATCAAATTGGCAGTTTGAGGGGCTTTCATTACAATTTAAAATGCTCTTCAGGAATGCAACGGGGATTCCCTTAAGTGCTAGTTTGAGATAGCTTGACCTTTTCCAGAGCTCAAACACTTAAACACTTGGAGCATCTGTATCCACACAAAAACCATCTTAGACTGAAAACACACACACACACACACAAACACAAAGTGTGAACAATACGTTATGAACTCTGATTATAAAACAATGGAAATGGTAAGTTTGTGGCATCTGGCAGACAGATCCATAACTGAATTAATTCAATCTCTTCATGATAAGAAAACAAAGCAATGGTAAGGGGAAAGTAATGCTGGTTTTAGTTTTTAACAGATTCAAGTCTTCTCCAAAGATGGCTGTCCAGACTAAATACAGTCTGTCTCCAAAAGCCCTGAAGCACAGATGTGGGCCATATGTAAAAGGCACACGCATACACACAAACACACACTTCCCAAACACTTAGTGCTCACAGTTGCATGGGAGAACGATCCTAGTGCCTTAATCTCCTCAGCTCTCTAAAAATTGCAAGCAGAATCGTTCTCGTGCACAAACACACACACACGCACACACACACACACGCGCACACACACAGACCTATGGAGCCTATGAGCATCTGCCAGATGTTCTGTGACATTGTTTTTTTTTTCTTTTTTTCCTTTTGCCATCTGGACTGGTTCAAGCCGAGTGTTGCCATTAATCTGTTTACCTCTGGGGGAGAGAGCAGGAGCACGAGAGAGAATGAGGGAGGGAGCGAGGGAGAGTGAGAGACTGGAAGAGAGAGAGATATAAAGGCACCCTAAGGTAAATCTCTCCCCATCATACTTGAGATCAACTGACAAAATGACAAACAAACCAATGACCCGTATCCATAAGAGTCGCCAGACCCCAAATATGTAGTCGCTGGTTGTACACATCCACCTACGTCTCATGGCTCTTTTCCATCTTTGACCCACCCTCCCCCCAACAACCCCCCCCTCAACAACACCCCCCATAACAACTCTTCAGGACCCCGGAAATGGCCCAGACACCACTCTGCATTCTCCCCCATCTTTTCCTCTCTTTCTCTCCCTCTCCTTTTCTCTCTCTCTCTTTCTATGTTCCGCTCTCTCTGTCATTCCCTCTCTCCCTCCCTCTCTCTCTCCCTCTCTCTCTCTCTCCAACGTCTCCTGCCATCCCACAAATCAAAGCAACAGCTGGGAACATCGCGCTGTGACACTGTAAGCCAGGAGCGGGGAGGCGGAGGTGTGTGGATTACAGGGGGATTGCCCCCCTCCTCCCTCCCATCCCTCCCTCCTTCTCTTGCCCTGTCCATCCCTTCCTCCCTGCCCCCCACCCCCCTCAGGATCAGCTCAAGCAGGGGTTCAGCAGGATCACCATCTGGACACATCCCCGACATATGGGCAGCTACAGGGAAACGAACAAGAGCGAGAGATAGGAAGAGAGGGAGATAGGGAGAGAAAGACAGATAGGGAGAGAGAAATCGAGCAAGGGAGAGGAGGGGGTGCAGGAGAATACTTAAATCTCTAAATTTTCTCCATCTTGGCCCTGTTCGGAGTGGGATGCATGCAATGAGCTTGGAAGGCATAGCCCCAGACACTGCAGCCGTTTGTGTGTTTGTGTGTGTGTGTGTGTGTGTGTGTGTGTGTGTGTGTGTGTGTGTGTGTGTGTGTGTGTGTGTGTGTGTGCCTGTGTGTGTCTGTGTCTGTGTGTTTGTGTCTGTGTGTCTGTGTGTGTGTGTGTGTGTGTGGGTTAGAGTGAGGACATCCTGCCACAGGAGCGGCTGCTGTGGCTGCTGTTGTTGCGTGACGGCCAGAGCATCTGGACCTGCCCTTCCTCTTCTACTCTCTTTCTCCCTCTCCCTCTCCCTCTCCCTCCCTCTGTCTCTTGCTCTCTCTCCCTCCCTCTCTCTCTATCTCTCTCTCTCTGTCTCCCACAGACAGCTGGCACTGGCTGGCAGGAATGCCGCCCAGCCGTCCACTCCTCTTTCTCTCTGCCTCGTTCTCTCCTTCCCTCTCTGCTCATCCATCCACTTCTCTTTCTCTCTGCCTCATTCACCCTCTCCTTCTCTCTCTCTCTCTCTCTCTCTCCACCCTGTCGTCCGTTCCCCATTCTGTCTGCCTCGTTCTTTCTTTCACTCACTCGTCCACTTCCTCTTTGAGCTTTTTTTAAAAGCATCTCTTTGCTCTCTTGTGGCTTGGCACAGCCCCAACTCCCTGAAGTAATTCAATTACTCAAGCGCAAGTGTGTGTGTGTGTGTGTGTGTGTGTGTGTGTGTGTGTGTGTGTGTGGATGTGCATGTGTGGGTGTGTGCGAGCACACTGGTGCGCCTGTGTACATGTCTGTGTGTTTACAGGGGGAGTGTGATAAATTTGGGATGCAACTATCTACTAACCATTTGTGTGTGTGTTTTTGTGTGTGTGTTTTGGGGGGGAAGGGTTTTTTTTTGCAGGTGTGTGCAGGTGTGTGTACATGTGCTTATATGTGCAAATGTGTTCTTTGTGTTATACAGTATGACTTTATTTTCACTGCTCATGTATATCTGTGTGTGAGTGTGTACTTTTAAGTTGTATGCTGTGATGTTCAGCGAGGTGTGTGCATGTGTTTGTATGTGAGTAAATAGAAGCTTATTTGTGTGTCGTGTGTGTGTTTGTGAGTGTGTTTCCATGTCCGTGCATTCTATGCGATCCTGTGCAGCTGTATGTGTGTCTATGTCTTTGTGGCTTGTGTTGTTTAAGTTGTGTGCCTGTGTTCGTGAGCGAATGAGACTCTTTGTGCATGTATGTGTGTGTGGGTGAGTGCGTGCATGTGTGTTTATGTGTGTGAATGTGTGTGTGCGAATCTGACTGCAGTGCTGCATGCCTGCCCATGTGTCTGTGGCTCTGTCGCTGTGTGCTGTTGTGGGTGTGTGTCTGTGTGGTACTGTCTGTCTCTGTGCATGTGTGTCTTTATGCGCGTGCATGTGTGTGTGCATTCATGACTGTGAGCGTGTGTGGGTGTGTATGTGTGTGCGTGTGTGGGTGTGTATGTGTGTGCGTGTATGTGTGTGTGCATCTGTGTGAGGTACCTGTCAGGGGTCCGTCTCTTGCCGTGCTCGTTGATCTCCAGCATGATCTCGGAGGAGTCCAGGGGCGAGCTGGCGTTGGCGTCCAGCAGCAGCTGCTCGTGCTGGGCCAGGTACTGCGCTGGCGTCTGCTTAGCCATCCGTGCACAGTGGAGCAATTCCCTCTGCAGCAAGGGCAGGTTGGCCTGAGAGAGAGAGAGAGATGTAGAGAGAGAGAGGGGGAGAGAGAGATGGAGGGGAAGAGGGTGAGAGACAGAATGAGAGAAGAGGGGGAAGAGGAGATAGATAGGAAGGGAAGGAAGGTGAGATAATTAGAGCAAAAGAGAGAGAGAGCAAGAGATGAATGAGAAGAGTACAAGGCAGAGAGAGAGAGAGGGAGGTAGAGAGAGAGAGAGGGAGAGATGGAGGGAAAGAGTACAAGGCAGAGAGAGAGAGAGAGATGGAGGTAGTGAAGGAAAGAGAAAAAAGGAAGGTTAGAGAGAAAGCACAAGAAAGAGAGAGAGATGGATGGAAAGAGGGTGAGACAGAGAGGGGGAAGGTAAAGGGGCAGGGAGGAAAAGTGATAGAGAAAGAGAGAAAAAGGGAGAGATATAGAGAGAGAGGGAAAGAGAGAAAACAGCCTGATGTTAGCGATTGAGATAACCCAGATGTCACTTCTCCCTGGTCTGCTAGGCGTTCCCTCCCTCCCACTTCTCGCTCTCTTACACTCACTCTCTCGCTCTCTTTCCATCTCTTTATCCCACACATTAAGTTGGAGGGAGAGAGAGAGAGAGAGAGAGAGACAGAGAGCGTGAAAGAGGGAGAGAAAGAGAGAGAGGGAGAGGGGGGTCTGTCTGGGAGTTGACTCTGGCTGTCTGTGTGATGGACTGCAGTCTGTGGGACGGCCCAGCTGTGAAGCCTCAGAGCTCTCTGGCGTCTTTCGAAGACACACACACACACAGATACACGCA
>CM050207.1:26551907-26566907 GCA_027475355.1 Coilia nasus
CTATGGCCCACTTGGAGTCAAGGCCTTAGGCGAACTGTTTCTGTGACTGTTGGACTGGTCAAAGCGTGCTGTCAGGGGGGAAGGGTGTGTCCACACACTAACACACACCGACATGACTCCATGTATGTTAGTAGAATGGTGTGCAAGTGTGGGGTGGTGGTTTGCAAGTGTGTGTGTATGTGTGTGTGTGTGTGTGGGTGGGGGTGGGGGGGGGGCAGCACATGCATTAGGGAGGAGGGTGGTTTTGGGGGTGGGGGGGTCTTTTATTTCACCCCTTCACTCGTCTTTTTAATCCCTCCATCATAAGGGCTCACAGACACATGTGGTCTTAGCATGTGACCCAGCATTTGTGTTCTGGTTTTAGAGTGGGAGTGTTAGTGTGGGAGTGAGCTGGTACAGACAGAGAGAGAGAGAGAGAGAGAGAGAGAGAGAGAGAGAGAGAGAGAGAGAGAGAGAGAGAGAGAAGAGAGAGAGTGGAGGGCTCTGCTGGCGACCGGCACAACAGGTGAAACAACATGGCCCGATCATTGCTATATAGGGAAGAAAGTGTGCGGTTGGGGTCCCTGAGAGCCACAACAGTGCCCCCCTGTTCTAGTGCACCCACCCAGACAATGCAGTCCCCCAGCATGGGTGTACAACCCCCCCCCCCCCCGCACCCCCCTGCACCCCCCAGCATGCCACCACTCAAGGTCACACACACCTTTGTGGGGACACACTAATCAGATTTTTGTTGTGTTTCTTTCTGTAAGGCTGCGTGTGTGCATTTATGTAGGCTTCTCTGTGTGTGCATGTGTTTGTGTGAGTGCGTGTGTGTGTGTGAGTGTGGTACTCAACACAGTAGTACACACATGTAGTATCGCAGGGAGAGATGAACTTGTATTTGTATTCATTTAGTTATATTAATGCATTTGTATTCTGTTTCTATTTCTCTCAGAAGATGCTACATTCAACTAGCCTGCTAAACCTAGTCAATCAGCAAACAGACAGTCAATCAGCGATGACATTGACTTTGTGTGCTACTGTACAGTACATTTGAAGTGTAGCCCGTAGGCAGGCTAATTGTATACGTGACTACCAGACGTTAGCGATTGGGTAAGGCAGAGCTACTTCTTTTAAACTTCAGTCCACACCTCCAGGAAGAAATTGTTTCTCAATACACCACTGCCAGACCCTCTGTACAAAATGAAATGAAGTACAAGGGGCTGGTTTACCAGACTAGCATTCAACTAGAATACAATCCTGTTTTGTGATGCTATGGGAGTTTTATATTGAACTTGCCAAACAGATTGTAGTGTAAGCTGACAGTAAATTAGCATTGTATGATATGGTATGGTATAGTATGGTATCATGTCATATCATATCGCACTGCATTGCATCATACTGTATTGCATCATATCGTACTATATCACATTGCATCATGTTGTATCGTATCGCATTGTATCGTATCGCATTATATCATATCGTACCATGTTGCATTCTGTCATATCGCATTGCATCATGTTGTATCGTATCGCATTGTATCGTATCGCATTATATCATATCGTACCATATTGCATTCTGTCATATCGCATTGCATCATGTCGTATCGTATCGCATCGTATTGTATAGCACTGTATCATCGTATTGCATCGTATCACATCGCAGTACATCCCACCCCTCCTATGACCTCATCCATCCAGTGTTATCTGGTCATATTCTCACATAAAAAAAAAAAAACCAAGTTGCCCATTCATCACAATGGCAAAACACTTACTTACACAGCCTAGACTATTAACTGTCTGCGCCGACATAAGGTATCCTACATCTACAGTAACTGACCTCAGATCAGTGGTAACTGTGACTTACTGGTGGTGGGCGTGAAGGAGGCGTTGCGATTAGCCACCTGGCTGACAGCGGGGGGTGGGGGTGGCATGGTGGGTGGAGTTGACCTGGGCTGGGTTTTGACATCAGCAGGTGAATCGGGCATCGTTCCAACCTTCTGTTCGGTGCTACCTGCGAGAGAGAGAGAGAGAGAGAGAGAGAGAGAAAGAAAGAGAGAGAGAGGGGAGAAAGGAGAGGGCAGGTGAGTTGAGGATGACTGTGACGAGCATTAGCACATACACCATGCAACACACTCCTTACTTACACCAGCGTGTGCTGCATCCAAGCATTAACGGCCATATGCTATCTACTGCTATCTACTGAAAATGCCATGTGCTGCACAAGCAATCACTTCCTGACTGTAGACCACATTTACTTCTGCTGTCCCTACTGTTTGACAGTTAGTAAACAAGTCCAGATTTACAGAAAGAGAGGGTGTGTAATGAGAAAGAAAGAGAGTGAATGAGGGAAAGGGAGAGAGAGAGAGAGGGACGCAGAGGGTTGTGCTGCGGTAAATATCAGTGCCTGTTGGAAACATCCAGCAACACCTGCTCACAGGCTCAGCTGCTGCTGACGGGACTGCTCCCCCCCCCCCAGCACGCACACACACACACACACACACACACACACACACACACACACATGCACGCACGAACACATACACAGAAGCGCCCTCTTTCCAGCTCCTGACATCCTCATCAGTGTCCACCAAACCCCCCCCTGCCCCCCATCGACACTTCACCCGCCTGTTCCATCTTGTCCAACTCACCCGGTCTCACACACACACACACACACACACACACACACACACACTTGAACAGACAGGGCAGCTTGACAGTCAGTGACAAGTGCAGCTGGATCTGCTGCTGTCTATCACTGGGCCCTCTGCCTTGCCTGTTGCCCCACCAGGCCACCGGCCCCCCAACCGGGACCAAACAAGGCAAACACTTTGCCCACAGTGGGGGTGGTGGTTGTGGTCGTGTGTGTGTGTGTGTGTGTGTATGTGTGTGTGTGTGTGTGTGTGTGCAAGGCTCAGGCTGCTGTCAGGTGGCTCTGTCCTGCTTCATATGGATAGCGTCCCCCGTGTTCCTTATATGCCCCAGTGCCACAACCATAGCCCGTGGACACCCATGGCCTCCATGCCCCGTGGGCACCCAACCCTGGGCCTGTGTGTTCAGGCAACATTCTCCTTCTTCTCCTACACTTCCTCATTCACCATCACCACTGCAAGCACCACAACCATCTCCATCACCATCATGACCTCCAACCTGCTTTCACCTCTACACCTCCTCTTCCTTTCAGCACAAACGTTACACCATTGCCACATATTCCATGATCTTATTCTCATTTATTTTTATAATGGTTTGTAGAATTATGTTGCCCCCAAAGACACCAAGCTTTTTGTTTTTTGTGTTCTGTGGTCATATTATAAGGAATGTTTAGGGGTGTGTGTGTGGTGTGTGTGTGTGTGTGTGTGGTGTGTGTGTGTGTGTGTGTGTGTGTGTGTGTGTGTGTGTGTGTGTGTGTGTGTGTGTGTGTGTGTGTGTTGTGTTGTGTTGTATTTTTTCCCAGCAGTATTGACTGCCTAGTCCAGCATGTCTGAGGTGTTGAGTGAAACTTAGGAGGCAAAGGGGCACCAAACAAGCTTCAGTTGAGATGGCTTTAACAGACAGCCTGCATGCACTGTGTCTTCACTGTGTGCTTGTATTTTATGCTCACACTGGACCAGAGTTCTGTGTTTGGTAGATTCTTATATCTGTGTGCGAGTGTGTGTATGTGTGTGTGTGTGTGTGTGTGTGTGTGTGTGTGTGTGTGTGTGTGTGTGTGTGTGTGTGTGTGTGTGTGCGTGTGTGTGTGCGTGCGTGTGTTGCACTGTGGGTGACATTCATATGTAACCCTTTCAGTGTGTCTGTCGCTCAGGAGTCAGTTGTCTCGTGGGCTTACCGCTCCCTCTGCCACCCTGACCTGCTACGCTGAGTGGGGCAACCACCGCGGCAAGAAGCCTCGAGCACACACACTCCACACACTCTACCAAACACAGCCCCCCTCCACTGAGCGTGGTGCGGTGTGGCAAGACCCAACCATGTTTGGACAAGCTCCCAACACACAAAGACATACACACATACACACACACACACACACAACACATGCATACACACACACACACACACCTCCCATCCCTCCTATGCTCCAGCAGCTCCCAGTCTGTCATTGCTGTCACCGCAACCGTCAAGTGCAAAAATAACCAAACGAACGGGGGGTCACTGCCAAAGCACTAACAGGCGGGTAATTGGTCAGTGACCTTAGAGGGGACAACAGCTGCGCGAGGGTGACCGGGTACAAAAGGCAGGCTTCGGGGAGCCAGGGGCCCACAGTAAGAGATAGGGAGAACATAGAGAAAGAGAGAGAGAGAGAGAGAGAGAGAGAGAAAGAGAGAGGTGGGAGTCTGAGCTAATCAATCGGATAGAGGTGCTCTGGGAAGTATTCAGGATAAGCGCCAAAACGCCCCAGACACCATTCCACTGAAAACTGAGAATGTCGCCTCTTCAGACAGCGCCGAGAGGACAGTCTGTGTCCAGTTGCGGGGGTGCAAGGGTTAGGGTCATGCTGTGTTTGGACATGGGTATGCGGCCATATTTCTAGTAAACAAATGTAACAAACACACAAGTGTAGCAAACACACCATTTCCTTTGTGAGAATATATGCAACATATTTCCAATGTACAATATATGCCAATTCTGTATTGACCTTTTAGTAACCCACTGACACTGGCTTTCTGGCACAGCCCAGTGCAAGTGAAATGGGCCTGTTACCCCACCTGTTACCACTGGGGATAGCTTGGGTCAAGAAAACCTCTGAAACGCAGATGCAGCCAGAAGAGCTGAACAAACACACAAGCTGGACAGCTCTGCTCAAATACATTTACACACACACACACACACACACACACACACACATACACACACACACACACACACACCCACACACTCACACACACACGCACCATCTTGCAGATACACACAGAAGAGCTCTTGAGGTTTACAAGAACCCAAGAGGCCCAAGAACCATTAGCACCTGAGTTTTTTTGCGCTTATATTCACTCCCCTCCTCCCATGTCCATCACCCCCCCCCTCCCCCCCCCCCAGTCCCTTCCCTGGGCCAATAAACATAGTTAGGTGTTAATGTTAATGCCCCTCGCTGACAAAAATAGTACTGCCCGTCAGCCAGCCAACATCAGTCTATAGAGACATGGCCAAGGAGAGCTTGGCTCTGCACCCCGCCTGCCATGGCCAAATGTAGACAGGTACAGTGCTGCAACAGCTACGGCCCCCCACACACTACACTGCACTACACACACACTACACACACTACACACTACCCTTACTACATCCCCTCTTGTCTCTCTTCTCTTCTCTTCTCTTCTTTGCTTTGTTCTTCCCTTTCTCTTCTCTTCTCTTCTCTTCTCTTCTCTTCTCTTCTCTTCTCTTCTCTTCTCTTCTCTTCTCTTCTCTTCTCTTCTCTTCTCTTGTCCACATGTGTTTTGGAGGAAAGGAAGCATATAGGCAGACAGACAGACAGACAGACAAGCAGGCTGACAGACAGACGGACAGACAGGCAGGCCGACAGACAGAGGCAGGCAGGCAGACCAACAGACAGACAGGCAGGCAGGCAGGCAGGCAGGCAGGCAGGCAGGCGAGGGCCGTCCATCTGTCGACCAGACGAGCTGTGCTTGTGCTGTGTGCAGTCCTCAGATGGGGCGGGTGAGGCAGAGGGGGAGGCCCAGCATGTCAAACAGACGGATAGACAGACGCTCTCAAACAGACCCCCAGCTCTCCCCAACTGCCAAAGTCACATTAAACTCCAACTGCAGTCTCCTGTGACTGTTGAGAAACATTAAAGCATTGGGGTGGACCATTCAGAGAGGTAGGCTAGTGATGGGCCCCTTCTAGTAATTAATTCATTTTATTCCCTTCATCAAAACATTTCATTTCAGATGATGGATGGAGAAATGAACATAACCACTGCTGCACAGGTATTTACATGAGACCTCGATATCTCGTGAAGCTGAGAACCAAACAGAGCTTCTCTTTTCTGTCTTTTTTGACACATATGAAGGCAGACGAAAGAGGAATAGAGGGAGAGAATGACACGGGGAGGGATAGAAAGAGAGAGAGAGAGAGAGACAGAATGACCCTTCATGAGGCAACTGCTGTTGGCGCTCCCAAGGGATCCTGGAAGTGGCCCTAGCCAGACCCCTGGTGAGCCCCGCAGGGTTGGGCGGAGAGGAGGAGAGGGAGCAGGAGCGTCTTACCCGTCCGTCTGCCTCAACCGTGGGATTACCGACAGCTGTTTAATCTGACCAGCCAAAGGATGAGGTTGGTTGTGCTCTCTCTCTCTCTTTCTCTCTCTTTCTCTCTCTCTATCCCTTTTGATATCTCTTTGTTTGCATCACTTCCACATACTCTGATAAATAAAAACAAACTGTTGGCAGGAGCTCCGAATGTCACTGTTACCACATTAAAAAGTCCACAACATCTGAATCCCCCTCCCCTCCCCTCCCCTCCCCTCCCTTCCCCTCCCCTACCCTACCCTGATCTGTGACCATCTGTGCAGCCATTGTATTAAGAGACAGGAAGACATGCACTTGTGCAGAGGAAACACACACACATATAGACCTGCACACACGCACGCACACACACACACACACACACACACACACACACACACACACACACACACACACACACACACACACACACACACGCACACACACACACACACACACACCTAAAACCAGAGGAGGAAAGTGGCGGGAGACCAGCTGAGGATCCACCAGATGACACAAACACCTGGTGCCATGGAAACGCTGCCAATCAAATGATCAACACGTCCGTTTGGTCCTCTTGCCTCATTTCCTCATTTTGGCTAGTCAGGAACTCACACTGCGAGATTTATATAACTTAAGACAAAAGGTTTCCACACGTGTGCAACGCATGCCATTATACTGCATTGATCTATTAGCTAAGTGACTCAGTGAGGGTGGCAAACCTCAGTGGCTTTTAAGAAGGTCTCAGAGCCTTGTATGAAGCTATCGGATCTTCTGTGGTAACTAAATTTCCCTTGCTTGGCAGGGCAGCAATTGACTACCTTGAACACCACATGAGGCAATACCCCTATTTGTACTTTTCTTGTGCTGTAAAGGGGTGAGAAAAAATCACACTCTGCCACACACATAGACTCTGGGTTTGTAATTCTGCTGCTATTTTCAGTGTTCTTTTATAGAGGGCAGAACATGTGCTTTCACTAAATGCACAAGAAAACCATCACATAATCACAAGCCTTTTGAAAAAACAAATAGAAGAAGAAATGCTGGTTTGGTTCTTGATGTTTGCTTGTTGTTTTTCATCTTTCAGTGCGCTTAGTGTGAGCGTCTGTGTGTGTACAAGTTCCTCAGAGTCTTTGTGTCTGCATGTCAGAGAGAATATTTGTAGCCAGTTCACTGTCATACAGCTACTTATAACGAACAGACACAATGAACTTCCTCTAGAGATTCAATCTTTCTCTATTGGCATACTGCTTCCCATGTCACTTTTTGTGTGTCTGCTCTTGCAATCCCCCCTCTTGTCCCTTCCCATCTCTCTCTCTCTCTCTCTCTCTCTCTCTCTCTCTCTCTCTCCCTCTCCATAATTCCCCCTGTCTCCTGGAATGCTGTTGTTTTTAATTTCTCCCAGCTGCTCTGGCTCGCTGCCCGACCGCCTGCCTTCCCACATCTGCTCTCCATCAGGGCCGCTGAAGGAGTCCACACAAACACACACACACACACACACACACACACACACACACACACACACACACACACACACACACACACATACAAGACTCACATCAAAAACACAGGATTACCCAGACCCCTCGGCCCCTCAGCTTGCCCTCCGCCTCTCACCCCTCTTGTCCGACCGAGCCAGCACCCCCAACACCCCGGCCCCTACCCCCATCAACCCGCTCCGACCCCTGCACCCCTCTGTCCAGTCCCCCTGTCCACCACCGCTGCTGTCTCCACCAGTACTGTCTGTCTGGCCATGACCCAAGGCCCAGAGAAGCAAGCCTACTGGGCTAAGGAAGCCCCAGCCTGCCTGGAGAGGAGGAACCTGGGCCGGGCGTAAATCTAGCAGACCTTTAGTAATAACATGGACTCTTGCTCAATGAATAACAACCATGTTTTTTCTTTACCAATAACATTATCTTTGTATTACACTTTTGGCCTAACATAAACCCTAACAACACTTCAAAGCTGGGAAATCCTAACAAAATGAATTTAGATGCATTACTATACTAAATAAATGTATTTTTACTGTAAAAAGTGGTCGCTGTAATTTTGACTGCAGAGGTATGATTATAGTATGATCTAGAGTGTGTTGGTCTATAGGTCTTGCTGCAATTACAGAAAGCTGCTCTTTGATACAGGTCAAGTTAGTGTACAGCGTAGGCCCAGGAGATGCCTTCCCCTGCTGCCTTCCTCCAAGTCCAGCACTGAGAGTCCAGTATCAACACACACACACACACACACACACACACACACACACACACACACATACACACACACGTGCGCACCCCCCACACACACATCTGGAAGGTGTTAAAATGCACCATATGTGGTTGCGCTCTACCTATGATACTATAAGACAGAACACACAGCACACTTTTTATCCCTCCATCTAGGCGACATCGAGAACGTACCGCCTATATGACACGTTTGAACACCATCATTTCTGTTATTATTTGCACAGCATGCTTCAAACTGTGATTAATGGCTGCTTATGTGTGCCAAAGAAGGTCATATTCTATATTAGGTCATGGGTGATTTAGATAAAGGTTTTTATATGGGCCTAGTAAGAATATACTGTATGCGTTTCACAGAGGTAGGGAGATTATGGCATGTTTTTTCACTCCAGGGTGTCCCTCTACTCGCAAAAAAGCAGGGGGAGCTCCGTTGACTGCTAAACCTGACTGTACATCTAACTGTATGAAGCCAAAGCTGCCTCAGCCTTCCTCCTCCTCTTCTACACACGTATGGGCTACTTTGCTTAAAAAGTCACTACTTGCAGCATTTAGCTACTCTATCCCGCTTTCTCTCTACTGCTTTCTCTCCTGTTGATGTCTCAGTGACTCAAGAAGTAACCACTTTCAGCTGAACAAACACGTCCTTGAAAAACAAATATCAATCTCCGAAAATCTTTCTAAAAACGCTACATCGAGGGGTTTATATTTCTGGGCATTTGCCTGTGTGTATCCTAGTAATTGTGTGAGACGGATATATGAAAAATTGTATAAAAACAACATTCCCATGCAAATGTACGACATATGAGAATGAGTGTGGGAGATAAACACTGTGTGCCCTTGCATGTATTATTGTGTTGACCCATAATGCACTCCTGCAGAGTTGGAGTAGAAATGGTCTGAATTCTTAACTAGTAAGGAGTTAAGAATTGTAAGAACATCAACAAAGAAATAAGGAGATACACCAGAATACTTCAAAGTGATATAATTAAATAACTAACCCCTAGTAAATGTCTACACAGTTTCTAGGCTATGCTGAAAAATGACTAACCCCCTCGCCACCCACCACCCCCCTCCCCATCCCCCAAAGCATCTCCCACTGGGTCAGCCTGCCTGTGAAACTATGTCTCAGAGCGGAAGAGTGGCTGCTGTGTCTGCTCCCCCCCAGTATGTCTAACAGCCCCTTAAATGTGAGTCTCAGCAGGGCAGGGCATTCCGCCACACGTCTCGTCTTGCTCCACGCTCTCGCCAGTTTGGCCACCGCACTGAGAACTGAGCCTTCTCTCGGGGCCCTCTGCACCGCTCTGCTCTGCTCCGCTCTGTTCAACTCCTCCCTTGCTCTGGATCCCAGGCCCAGGCTGGCCTCTGAGTCATCCGCTGGGTCAGGCTAGGAGTCTCTCTGCTGGGCCCTCCTGGGGAGCTGTTTCTGCAGAGATGTTCTCGGAGCCAAAGGCAGCGGGAGGGTCCCGAATACAACACCCTGAAGTGAGGACATGGCCTTCCCACAGAGTCTCGCTCCCACCCAGTTGCAAGCACTCACAGTCTCTATCTCACTTACGCACACAAGCGTGCACACACACACACGCACACACACACACACACACACACTCATCTCTGTCTCTGTGGTGAACTTGTCCTTTTGAGCTCACACACATACAGACACGCACACACACACACACACAAACACACATCTCTGTCTGTGTGGTGAACTTGTCCCATCGTGCTGACTGCCTGTGATGTCTGGTATTGATGTAATTGTATTGAAGTCTGAGCTGTCCCATCTGTTGTCGGTGGGGAAGGACAGGCTGACTCGGCAGTGAAGTAGTTACATTCTGCCGTTTCTCTCCTCTCCTCTTCCTCCTCCCCTCCTTCCTCCAGCAATGTATCCTTACTCCGGAGCGGGAGGGGAAAAAAACTTCCTTTTCTGATTTCTTCCCAGTGGCTTCCAAATGAAATCCAGATGTTCTGCCGACTGGTTCTTACCTACTCCTCCTCCTTCTCTTCTTCTCCCCACTCTCTTTCTTTTCCCTTCTCTCTCTGTCTTTCTCTCTCTCTCTCTCTCTCTCTCTCTCTCTCCAGTGCTCTCCCTGGCCACTCACCCCTGAGCCATTCCTAAATAAAGGAAAGTATTTGTGACACTCGGCCACGGCTGGCTGTGCCAAGAACAACTCCCCGGCCTTAGCCCATCTGGACTGTGTTAGAGCAGCACTGGGCACTGGCAGTGGCTGACACACACACGGGCGAGGTTGCGGCCACTCCGGGGGAACTCTCTTCTTCTCTCCAACTCTCCATTTCCCCCTCTCTCTCTGTGTCTCTCTCTCTGTATTTATTTCCCTCTTTCTTTTTGTCTGTCTTTCTTCGTTCCTCAGTCTTGGTTTCACACACTGCATATATCTGGCTTTGCTGTGATCTGTTGTCGCCTAACAGCCTGGGCGAGGCTCAGCCTCTCGCTTGTTTGCACACTCTGCGAGGGGTGTCGCCACGGAGATGCCTCTGACACGCAGCGGGCGGAGCAGGGCCTATCGCACACGACCACCTCCAGACCCGCGGACCCGGTGGTGCAGTTGTTTTTGTTTTCGGTGGTGTGTTTTTTGTTTGGGTTGTCCACCCCTGCCCAGCCCACCCACCACCCCCCTCTGTCTTTGACTGCAGCCTTTCTTCTATGGTAATGCCAGTCTAGATGTTGCTCTGTACTGAGCAATCAGCAGGGGAGAGTGTGCTCGCAGTGCATGCCATTGAAGAGAGGGAAAGGGAGAGGGAAATGGAGGAGGAGGGAATGGGAGAAAGGGAGACAAAGAGAAATGGAGGAAGAGAGAAAGGGAGCAAGAGAGGGAGAAAAAAAGGAAGGGAAAAGATGGGAGAGAACGAGGGAGAGTAAGAGAAAGAGAAAGAGAGAGAGAGAGAGAGAGAGAGAGAGAGAGAGAGAGAGAGAGAGAGGGAGGGAGGCTGACTGTTTGGAGCCTCCCTGTGAAGGGAGCTTGCACCTGAACATCAATAACTGTCATCTACGCCACCTGGGGACCGCAAACGCTGTGGGCACACAGCCATCACTGGCACATCTGCCAACGAGCAGAGCAGGGGAGAGGTAGAGAGAGAGAGAGAGAGAGAGAGAGAGAGAGGGAGAGAGAGAGAGGGAGAGAGAGAGAGAGAGAGAGAAAGAGAGAGGGAGAGAGAGAGAGAGGGAGAGAGAGAGAGAGAAATGCAAAGAAGAGTGCACAGCAACACTGCAGAGACAGTGAAAATGAGGAGGGAGGCAGAGAGAAGGAGAGACAGAGAAGTGAGAGTCAGGGCTGAACAGAGAAGTTAGCAACTGTGTGTGTGTGTGTGTGTGTATGTTTGCGTGTGTGTGAAGGAGAAAGAGTGTGTGTGTGTGTGTGTGTGTGTGTGTGTGTGTGTGTGTGTGTGTGTGTGTGTGTGTGTGTGTGTGTGTGTGTGTGTGTGTGTGTGTGTGTGTGGCTGTCTGAAAGCAAGGGTGACTTCTCTGGCCTAGTTCCCCCACATTATTCTCATCTATGTGCTCCGACAAGAGAGAGGCAGTCTGTCCATCCTGCCAGCTGAGCTTTTGCCTCAGGGTGCAACAAAAAATAATTTGAACCAGGGTAGAAAAACAGCCTAACAAAAAAAAAAAGTTCATATGAAAGTTTCCGTTCCATTCCCTTTTTTGGAGAGTTCTAGAAGAAAAATATTCTGGACTTGTCATGATATCATGTATTTTTTTTTCTCCACCCCCTTTCTCCATTCCTCTCTCTAAGATTTCAGCACATGCTTTTCATCACCATTATACAGTATCAACATGTAATGTGACATTCAAATAACACATATCTAAATTTAACAGGATAATGACTGTAATTAAATTGAACTGTTCTCAGCTTTTGTGTATAAATCACAGTAATGGGCTCCCCGTTCACTCCCAACGCCCATCTCACCTCAATTGTAGGGGAAGAACAGAGAGCCAAAAATTACCCTCCATCGAAATCTGTTTACCCTGCCTGCTTACACAAACAAGCTCCCCAATCAAAACACCTGCAGCTTCACCTAGCACCAATTAGCTCATCAAGCTTTTAATTACTCTGTTAATTGCATACAGGCAGCGTGAAGGGCGGCTAGGGAATAATGCATGGGGGCCCTCCTGAGGAACTGCCTTGACGATCCCTGACAAACAAGAGAGGCGCTCCTGCCAATAACAGCATCGCTCGAGCGGGTGGGCAGAGGAGACAAACAACACCGGTCGCTTGAGCGACTTCGTCGAGGTTCTGACGTGCGTGCAGAGCAGAGAGCAGAGGAGAGCAGAGGAGAGCAGAGGAGAGGAGAGGAGAGGAGAGGAGAGGAGAGGAGAGGAGAGGAGAGGAGAGGAGAGGAGAGGAGAGGAGAGAAGAGGATGCCAGCCATCTGCTGCTGCTGCAGCAGTGCCCACTGTGTGACCTCACTTCCTGTCTCTTCCTGTGAGCATGCCAGGTGAGTGTGCAATGGGAGAGGCTAAACAGGACTGTAGAGGTGACACTGGATGTGGTGTCCAGACTGCAAAGTGACACTTATCCAAGCGTAGTGCACCCATAGACAAGAGTGACATCTTTCAGTGTGGATAGTCAAGATATGTAAGCATGGCGCAATATTGAGAAAGCTTTTATTCATTGCTTTTATTAATTTTCAGTTATGCTTATAATGATTATAATGATAACATTTGTTATATCTCAAATTCACATTCTGTAGTTCTGTCCTTATAAGCCCTGACAGCTGGCTCTCTCGTCTGTCTGTCTCTCTCTCTCTCTCTCTTTCTCTCTTGCACACTGTCTGTCTATCTGTCTCTCTTCTTCCATCCATCTTTTTCTCTCTGTGTGGAAGCTGCTTGAATGTTTGGCCGTGGAGGCGTATCCAGGAAACAGTGTCAGGGCCTGACTTCCTGTGTGACAGGTGTGCGTTGTGGGGTCTGACAGCTGTTATCTCTGAGCCTCTCTATCTATTCCTCTTTTCTCCCTCTCTCTCTCCCTCTCTCTCTCTCTCTCTCTCTCAGACCATGACCAGCTGCAGCCCCTGCTCAGCGCTTGTTTGCTCTGTTGCTTGCGTCATGACTGTTCACTGATTTATAGAGCACAAAAGACCTGCTTTCCACACAGACACACACACACGCACACACACACACACACACATAGTAATTGATCATGCTTTTTATGTATTCTCTAAGAACCTGTTATGATTAAGGGCCTAAGGACATGCTCCTTAGCCTGTATTTGGTTAGTCTTTGTAAGTATGGGATATGTAAAAAGAAAGACATTTATTTATCCCCTCAGCACACACACATACACACACGCACGCACATGCACACGCATACACACACACACACACACACACACACACACACACACACACACACACACACACACACACACACACACACACACACACACACACACACACACACACACACACAGCATTTTAACCCCTTATTTCCACTCCTTCCTTCAGATGATTTAGCTGATTGCTCCCCATACAGACTGCCTGTCACCAGCATGTGACCAAAGGGTGGCAGCCCTGTAATTGGTGCGGATCTATAGGTACCCTCACAGTGCCTGCACGTACGGCATTCATTCATCACATCTCCATTATATTTCCCCCCGTAAATGACTCTATTTGTACTGCAGAGTCAGTTTGTCCCCCCCTCCTCCCACTCCCTAAGTGTCCACCCCCACATCACATCCCCACTTCTCAGTCCCCTGCAGTGATTTCTTATCAGTGCTAAAACTAGCACCTGAAGCTATAAATACACATAATGGCTACTCCTGGTGGGACTCAGGCAATGGACAGCTGGAAGCCACGTCTCCAAAAATGTCTCCCCCTCCCATTCTCCCCCCAAAAAATTGTCCTGTCATTGTAATTACATTTAATGGCAGACTAGTTAAAATGATCTGGTGTGGCAAAGACTGGTTGGAAGCACACTGAGTGACTGTGGAATAGTCTATGCGTCTATGCATGCGCTTAATGCTACACGTTTCATCTCGCCGTTTCGGGTCGCTTTGCTTTTTTCTCTCTCGCGCTCCCCTTTTGTCTCCTCGATGTGGTATGGCTTCATTCCCCATCTTGTCTTTCCATCTCGCTAGCTGTCCTCAGTGGCTTTCTGTCTCCATGTGTCTTTGTTTAACTCCACTCTTTTTGGCTCTCGCCGACCCCATAAATGTCTCCTCTACTTTCTCTCCCGCCAGTTTTATCCTCCGCCCGGCTCCACGCTCCCGTGTCATTGTCCTACCCAACACACTAACACGCCCACCTTGATGTCTCTCCATGTGCTATTTCAGTGCTGTCAGACGGAGTCTAGGAGGAATGCAGCTCCTCTTCCAGCGCAGATGACGGACCGTCCAATTTTTTGTTTTTTAAATACCCACATTTCTGCAACATTCTGACTTCAATCAAAAGGTCCTCTGCTTAGGTCCGTTTTCCTGAATCCATTTCATGTGGAAAGTATACTCTTCTACTGTGGCTGAATTGAGGAACAATAACTTATCTTGGTGTGTGTGTATGTGCATATGTGTCTAGTTGTGTGTGTGTGTGTGTGTGTGTATTCGTGTGTGTGTGAGTGTGTGTGCGTGT
>CM050207.1:26569407-26574407 GCA_027475355.1 Coilia nasus
CTGGCAGTTGAGTGCTCTCTTTGGTGGCTAATGTTCAAATAATTGGAATGGAGGAGACCCCTGTAGCTCCTCTTAAGACACTGAGAAATAAATAAAAACAGCCGGAAACTTCTAAGCACTGGCAGGCATGCTGTCTCTGGCTCACTCTGCACAATCACTCTGCAGGGTAGTGTGTGTGTGTGTGTGTGTGTGTGTGTGTGTGTGTGTCTGTGTGTGTGTGTGTGTGTGAGAGAGAGAGAGAGAGAGAGAGAGAGTACTGGAGGTGGTAGGACAGCGCTTGTGTAATTGCACAATAGCATTAGTGCATTAGGAATTAGGTTCAGCAGGTAATCTGGCCGGCTGTCTGCAGGTTGGGATTCCGGGACAGTGAAATGCTCTCTCATGTAAGTCCATAGCCGCAGACCCAGCCAGCTTTACGGATGCAGTCAGCCTCTCCATGTAACCTGACTACCTCCTCACCGCGACCTCTGGGAGACCCCTCCTTGCGACCACATACCGGAGATTTCCACTTTGCAAATAGGTTAAAAAACATACTATATTTGTGGGCATGTTATTACAACCAAAACAGAAGCTATTTTTGTGACAGGTGTCACAAACACAAAGACAGCTTAACCGAATATTAGATCACTTCATTTTTATGCACTGAGTATGCTGCAAGGACTGGCGCAAGCTATAAATGGGATTTTTACATTCCCTGAGTCTACCTTGACATTATCCAGCTAAGATAGGTTAAATTGCGTATCACCATACTGTTTCTTTGCAGTGCAATGACATCAGTTGCAGTAGCTGGCTGCATGCTTTGCTCACTTTATCCTCTTCAGGACGTAAAGGAGAAGAGCGAGTTCATCGTGGTCATCTTTATTTCTGCTGTGCTTCCACAGAAGGTAAAGAGACAGCTTGGCCTGCGTGAGCCTCCAGGTGCCTGTGTGTTCTGCCCACCACCTGACCTCTCTCTCTCCTTCCCTTCCTCTCTCTTTCCACCTCTCTCCCTCCCTCCCTCCCTCCCTCTCTCCACCCGCTCCTCTCCCCTCCGTGCACCCTGCCGGCTGGCTGCCTGTGCCTGTCTCCCGCCCACTGCCATCTGCTCTCCTCGTTAATTACGAGACGGCCAGCTTCACCTGCGCCGCCCGCACTCAAATTACGATAATTACCTCGCGCACACGCCACAGTCACCTGTGCTGCCGCAGGTCAGGGTCCCCAGGGAGGGACAGTCACTGAGCAAAACCGGACACACACACACATACACAAGCAGAGCACACACACACATGCACAAACTAAGCACATACACACACACACACACACACACACACACACACACACACACACACACACACACACACACACATTACCCTTGCACTTTACATCCCTTCCGCGTGATACCCTTAGCACATACCAGTATGACTGACACTGACCGGTGTCGGCGCGAGCGTGTGACTCATCTTCCCCACCTTGAGGAACATCTGTTACAATACTTACAGTCTGGCGCAGCGAAACCAGCGCTCTGTTTAACTTTTCAGGTTCTCAATAACAAGACGAGGAGTGACTCTCGGGTGCACCCTCTCCCACTCTCCGCGGACTTATTACTTAGTTTGGTGTTTCATAACACTGAGACACATGGTTGCTATGTTGTGCTCTGCGTCAGTTCCCCTGAGCGCACCACTGTCACCTTGGTGTGTCACTCTTCCAAAGGCGCGTCAACAACTGCTACTGCTGAAGCAATTGTAATTACTAAGGTCTGCACCATTGCTCACCACTGGTGTTGACATCAAACATCTACACACATTTCACCCTTGACTTCACCATATGTTAGTTGTTTTGCACTCACATCAAACATCCTCAAATATTTCACCCATGACTTTTAGTCATTCTATTTTAGTTGTGTGTGTTCAGTCCATTTTCCCAACCATTTCCTTTCATTATAATACACTAGTTTATAATGTTACAATGTTGTTCCATTCTAATGTATCTGGTCAGCGATGGCCTACAGTTGTGCCTGCCCTGGCTGGTAGTAGTGGCCTAAATGCGGGCAAAGGCCAATTCAGTCATTTCATTACTACAAATTAGCATCACTATATTGGCTTGTGGCTTCTGGCACAATCAGTCTACAAAGATTTTTTTGTTCACCACAGCATTAACAAAGCAGCGAGACATCTACATAAGTCTGGTTACAGAGGCATGAAGACTGACTCTATAACCACTTCATGGGGTAATGAATGGTCTGGCTCTGAAAGAGGTACTTACTGGTGAAGTGGTGGAACATCTGCCCTCCTGGTTGAGGGGATGTGAGAGCGTGTTTCGCAGTAATGTGCGATAATGCAGGGCGGCTCGTTGCCGCGGTTTCACCTTTTAAACCTCCCCACATGCATTGTGCGCACCACTATCAGCCTCTCAATAATTCAAAGCCATTTTAAAACCAAGGTCTATTAAGAAAGTAAATCTCTGCAAGTCTCCTTTCCTCTCCACTGAAAGGATCCTGCTTGTCTCTATAGCAATGAGATGTACAGTG
The DNA here is from genome assembly GCA_027475355.1 of Coilia nasus. Classification (NCBI taxonomy): domain Eukaryota; kingdom Metazoa; phylum Chordata; class Actinopteri; order Clupeiformes; family Engraulidae; genus Coilia; species Coilia nasus. The sequence goes on from CM050207.1 coordinate 26,571,914, forward strand.
CTGTCTGAATTTTTCTGAGATGACTTTCAATGAAGTGCACAAGCCAACACCCAGATGGAGAATGTGGATGTCCACTGATTGCAAATGCCTTTCACCTTTCACCTGCGCGTGGGGGTTATGCATGTCTTTTATGACAATGCTGTCTTGCACAATTTCATACTTGTCAGTTCATACTGATCACAGATGTAGGCAGCACATTAATTCAAACTTTTAAAATGAAATTTTAGCTCTTATAAGATTTTTTTTTTTTTTCAAATCCAGTCTTTGTAAGATTTAGATATATTTTTTACCTTTGGTGCCTTGCGTTACATACAATGCCAAGGCTGCTTCAGAAAGGACATTACCATTCTGCGTCCTCTACCTTGTTTTTCATCCTTAGCCACAGACAATTTTGTCCATCTGTAATCCCATTTTACCAGTCTTGGCATTAATCAGTGTTTGATGTATTAATTCATGTAAATATATATGAATATATATATATTAAGCATTGCTGACTGCATCTCCATAGATGGTATAGAAAGTACTATGTTTGTAGGCTGCTGGCAATATGTAAAGATGCTGGTTTTGCAGATTTAAAAGGCACAGCAAAATCACACAAACAGGCTACTGGCAATCACATCTGTGGCATGTTGACATTTCTGTCAAGGTTTTTAAGAAATATGTAAACATTTTTTTCCTTTGTATTTTAAGAAAATATGTATTATTCCTATATTTTAATATGAGACATCTTAACGGCATTGCATTTATTGGACTTCAAAATACAACATGCTAGCATGATTTTTTAATGTGTAAATTCATATTTGAATATAAGCCTGTCTACCTTGTGGAGAATACATTGTATTCTTAAGTCTGACAGATAATACCTCGGAAGTCTACAAAATACTCCGTGAGCGACTGGTTTTACTACATTTTAGGTAGTTTGGAGGAGTCGAGGTACTGGGCTACGAATGCAGTTACAATTTGCTTGGACAGTACCGTTGACATCCTCTTAAAATGTTATGCTGCTTAATGACCTCGTAGATCACGCACTAGTGTTTACACCCTATTTGAGCACCACGTCAGTCTTACTGTTATTCACATCCGTACAGATTAAACTGTTAACAAAGTGGTCGGAAATTAGAAATCATTGCAGACAACTTTCTGTTCCTGAGTAGGACTATCAATCTTTCACACTGGCAGCTTCATCTCCGGAAACACCAATGATATAGTGAACCTATAGTGAGCCTTACGTACCGCATTGACATTAAGTTCTGCGTAAATTAGCCTATTATATATAATCAGAATAGTCCACTTACCAGTAGCGCACTTTGTGTAGATCGAGTTCAAACTGAGGTAATTGCTGAGATGGTAATCCACACAATAATACGATGCGGCGATTATTACGCCCCAATCCGCATCATATGGAAGAAGACAAAAAATAAAGCCTCTGAATGAGTGAAAAGCATTTAAATCGTATTCGTATTCTTCGACAGAAAGAAAATTATTGAGACAAAAGTCTTAAATATCGCTGATATTTTATCACAGTCCAGTAATTATGGTCAACTCCTTTGGATTTAAAGCGTTGTTGACTTTTCAGTTCAGAAATTCTGAGGTAATTTGCTTTTCACTTAAAAATCGAAAACTTTTTCAAAGCTTGAAACTCGTTGACTCATCTGTAAAGCAAGTCTTTGGTTTGCTGTTTCTATTTCAAAGATCAAGACCAGTATTTATTTTTCAAATAAAGAAACGCGCGTCTCTTTCATTCACGAGGTTCGTGTTCGGGAGACGCAAAAAAGCCAGAAGGATAATATATCGCTTGGGAATACGAAATTAAATAAATGTAGAATAGGTGCCACATATGTGGTTCTTACTTTGTCAGACAAAAGAATACTCCTTATAATTCCTGTACAGATGTCCACTGTACTTAAAACAAGGTACAGAGAGGATGGTAATTTTGGCAAGGAGCCTTCCGTTCTGAATTGAGCTGCACTTCAAAGCCAATGTTGGGAAAGCACTGCTTCCAACGAGAAAAAAATAGTTACAGTACATCCACAGAAGTCGTCTTGCAGGTGATGTCTATAAAGCTGAATGACTCGCACAATGTTGTCCGGTAAAAATGTCGTATACCACGGAAATATCTTCTTCTGGCGACCACAACTCCCACTGTCCTGGTATCAGGAACCACTCATTCCCGAGAAACAATTGAATGCAGCGGCTGTTCTGGAAGAAAGAGTCATCAAATAGCGTTTAACATATTTGTGACTACCTTGAACTGAAGTCCCATTGACTGCCTTTCTTTGCTCTCATTTCGCGTTTTGGTTAATTTTGCCGTTGTCGATGGTTTGAAGCTTGTGAGTCTGGAGCGTTGTCTATAACGGTGCTCTGGTCTATCCCCTCTGTAGCCTTCTGTCTGCGTTTAAAACACCATCTGGAGCGGGGATGTGTTCTCCTGCGCTCCTAACCTCTCTCTCTCTCTCTCTCTCTCTCTCTCTCTCTCTCTCTCTCTCTCTCTCTC
>CM050207.1:26579407-26594407 GCA_027475355.1 Coilia nasus
GTCACAGGAGTGAGAGAGAGAGAGAGAGAGAGAGAGAGTTAAAGAGAAAGAAAGGAGAGAGGGCCAGCGTGAGTGCAGGGGAGGTAAATGCACTCCTGATCATCAGGTGAAGTGTATAATTGTACACTCGATGACAACAAATTGAGGCCTGTGCTGTCACTCGCCTGGCGTGCAGTCTCCCTCTCGGCATTGTTTACGCACAGCAGGGAGAGACTCATCTTCCTTCTAAAGTCTTTTTATTAAATCCGAGTGTTATAGGGAGGATTTTAACAGCCAGTTTTCTCAACATTACTGAGTGCATCAGTAAGCCCCAACCACTCATCCAACCACACGATCCAAGCATGATGCTTTTTTACAAATGGCTCCTCCCGAAGCCCATGACATTCTGATGCATTTCTCTTTGTCTTGCTCGTCCACACCAATCAAGCGTATTGGCCAATTAATGTCACAGGGGGGTTTCTTGTGTGTTTTTCACTTGAACTGGTCTCTTCATCAAACATGTCTCGTCATAGGAAAATAATACATCATCTGTCTTTAGAAAAGTCTTTAGAAAGTAAAATAACAAATCACTTTGTCTGCAGAAAGGTCTTGTGTGAGTGTTTTATGTATCCCAACCAGTGCCACACTGTCTACCTTGTACTGTGTAATGTGTTTTGATGGGGTTGAGGGTGAATTGCGCCAACCGAAGGTTGCAATAGCTTGGGTTGTGAGAAAACTGGTGAAGAGGAAAGCAATTTCTCAATTTCTCTATCAGGCACCTTGGTGGTGAAATGGACAGGTGTGTATGCATATGTATACAAAAACCCAAGGCAAGTCAAGCCAGCTTGGGAGTCAGTGTGCATATGGTCCTCGTGGAATGTGTAGGTGGGCATGTCTGTATTTTTCTCTGAACGTTGATTTTTTTATTACAACTTTATATCATTGTGCACCTGTTTATGTGCGTGGGTGTATATTGTATGGTTGTCGGAAGACTGTGTGTGTGTGTGTGTGAGTGCACACATCCACGTGTGTATGTGTGTGTGTGTGTGTGTGCATGTGTATGTGTGAAAATTGTGTGCACACATGTTCATGTGTTGCAAGCAGGCAGTTGTTTGTGGAGGCAGTTGGCAGCATTGGGGCTGGAGATAGCAAGCAGAGGGGGATGATGCTCAGTATCAAGTTGTGAACATCTGTTCCTCATAGAAACCGCAAAGCTGGTGCAGAGGAAATAGGAAGGATAACAGCTCCCTCTCTCTCTCTTTCTCTCTCTCTTTCTCTCTCTCTCCCTCTGTTTCAAACTATTCTCACTAACACATAGACATAACAAAAGTGTTGAGAGGGCTGAACTTATTACTTCAGACTTTTCTTTGACAGATTTGTCCCATGCCTGTTGTTGTTCCACCAGCTTGTTTGGTTCCACCCCTCTTCCTTTCTTCCATCGTCTCTTCCTCTCCTCCATCTATCCACTCTCCCACCCTCTCTCTCCATCCCTTCCTACCTCCCCCCTCTCTGTCCCTCTCTCTCTCTCTCTCTCCTCTCCCTCTCTCTCCTCTCCCTCTCTCTCCCTCCCCACCTGTCTCTCCTCCTCTTTACTAATGAGCCCATCCATCTCAGCCTCATCACCCCAGTCTGCTCTCTGTGGCCATATGATGGGTGGATGTGAACACACACACACACACACACACACACACACACACACACACACACACGCACACACACACACACACACGCACGGACACACACACACACACACACACTCACACACACACACACACACACACAAACATACACACACTACTGTGTCACGCACACACACACTACTGTGTCTTTTGGTCTCTAATGCGTACCCACACACACGCGCAAACACATTCATGTCTAGACACACTTATACTCATAGGGCAGCCGTACACACACACCAAGACTAGAACATCAAGGTCTGCAATATCCAATAGAAATCAAGTGAAAGAAAGAAAATGGTGAGGTTGCAATGCGCCATGGATTCCTGTGCATCAAAGCTTCATCTAAGTGACTAAATGTGTTAATGGGAATCAGCAGACAAGATCAAATGCAGAGAACCTTCAAAAGACAATCAGTCTACACTTCAGCTTTTCATCTCCCTTCTCCCTCTGCAGACGACCACCCTTGGAGCAGTGTGCATGCTCTAGACACACACACACACACACACACGCACGCACGCACGCACGCACACACACATACATACAAACACACACACACGCACACGCACGCACGCATACACACACACACACACACACACACACACACACACACACACACACACACACACACACACACACACACACACACACACACACACACACACACACACACACACGCACACACACACAGCTGCTCCCTGTCATTATTCTTTCTGTATGATGGAGGAGTGGAGAACATATCAGCCAGGCCCATGCACCCAAAGCAGGCAGGATTATAGCCCAGGCTAAGCTAAGCTCTCTGGAACCTGTGATAGAGGAAAACCAGAGCTTTGTCTTGACTCCCCACTCTCTCTCTCTCACTCTCCCCTCTCTCCCCCTCCTCTCCTCTTCTTCCCCAGAGGAGTTTTCTGTGTCTGGAATGACTCAAATTCGTGCCTCTCGCTCTCTCTCTCTCTGTCTCTCCTTCTCTCTCTCTCTCCTTCCTTCTCTCTCTTTCTCTATCTTTTTTTCTCTGTCTCTCTCTCCCTTCCTCCCTGCTGTGAAGGTTTGGCTGCTGAGATGGCAGGGTGGCAGTTCCTCATTGTGCAGCGGCTGGTGTGTGTGTGTGTGTGTGTGTGTGTGTGTGTGTGTGTGTGTGTGTGTGTGTGTGTGTGTGTGTGTGTGTGTGTGTGTTTGCGAGCTGATAAGGCGACTGGTTGAGAGAGGAGCCAGCATGCCCGACGACATCTCTGTGCCAGCGCGGTTATCACCCGCTGCAGCTGTGCCCACTGTCCCAGCCACAGCTGCTGCTCCACACACACACACACACACACACACATGCACACACACACACACACACACATGAACAATCACAAAAACACAAACACAAACACATACACATACACACACTAACAAACACACACACACACACATACACATACAGTCACACACACACACACACTGACACACAAACACGAACATACACACACCTTTGCATGCATGCAGCACAAGGCAACACAGCACCCTAGAGAGAGGGAAAGAGGGGAAGACAAAACACCTCCAGCAGGAGTGTACCTCACTACATCTGTATCCCCCCCACCACACACACACCTGCCCTGCCATCAACCATCACCAAGCCCCCCAGACTACCCACTACTCTCCACCCCTGTGTCCACTGTGTAAAAGCAGCCAGGACCTCTTGCCTGCACTGCTTGTGTGTATGTATGTTGTATATATACTGTATATGTGCGTGTGTGTGTGTGTGTGTGTGTGTGTGTGTGTGTGTGTGTGTGTGTGTGTGTGTGTGTGTGTGTGTGTGTGTGTGTGCATGTGTTTATGTTTGTGCTTATGCTTGTGTGTGTGTGTGTGTGTATATTTGTGCATGTGTGTGTGTGCGTGCGTGTGTGCATGTGTGTATGTGTGTGTGTGTGTGTGTGTGTGTGTGTGTGTGTGTGTGTGCGCGTGTGCTTGTGCTTGTGTGTGCATGTGTTTACGTTTGTGCTTGTGTGTGTGCGCATGTGTGTATGTTTGTGCTTGTGTGTGCATGTGTGCATGTGTGTGTGTGTGTGTGTTTGGTGAAGAAAGTCTTGAGCGACAGGAAGGGCTACTGAGCATATGGTTCCCCTGGATAATTTTTTTTTACTTCTGCGCACATTTGCATTTCTTTCTATCTTTCTTTATTTATTTATTAATGCCATTTTTTATCAGAGAGTTACAGTGGATGCTTATGACTAAGCCTAATTATACAGGCGCTTATCAGGCCAGGGTAAATGTTCACAAAGCTCATTACAGTGAAGAAGCGGAAGCTGCCGCAGGTAATGCACAGTGTCCCGCATTAAACGCTCCCACCAAGCCACACTCCACCCCCCCACCCCCCTTTTTCTTTTTTTTTATCCCTTTCTTCTCTCTTCTTTAGGATCCATAAAGTCTTGCTTTAAAGCGTCCTCTAAAGCGCCACCCCCCATAACTGCTGCTATGTCACCCCCCCCCCCCCCATCATCACTTCTCCACACTGATGTGGGCCGCTACTGTACCTTATGGCGCCACTCAAGTGAATCCACCCCCTCCTTCCCCCGCTTGCTTCAGAAATCAATTATAGCACCACTGTACCTGCCTCTCATATAGTGACACATTATGGCAGCCCGCTTTTGAAGTACAGCCAGAGATTCCCCCCTGGAATTGGCTCGTCAGTCTTTTGTGGTTTAATGTTACACTCATATGCATATATATACATACACATTCATACACATTCATACACACATACACACGTACACACACATACACATACACACATACTCTCTCTTACACACAGAGGCATAATGGACACACATGCTCTCTCTCTCTTACTGTCTCTTTCTTTCTCTCTCTCTCTGTTCCTCTCAACTACACACACACGCACACACACACACACACATGTGTGCATAGTGTGAGTGTTTGAACACCTAAGAGAACACACATGCAAGTACATGACAGACATGGAGGAGGAGGGGATGGGTCCTACTCAGAGCACACCAACATTGGAAGCGGTGTATCAGTGACCGGTGGCTGACCACAGGCACGTCCACCCCATGGCCCTTACGACCCCCAGCTCTGATGAGGTCTCCCCCTCCCCCTTTGCCCTGTCCAGCTGTCACACCATCTGAGCTCCCCTCTGTGGCTTCCATACCCCCCTCCTCTCCTCTCCTCTCCTCTCCTCTCCTCTCCTCTCCTCTCCTCTCCTGCTCCTCTCCTCTCCTCTCCTCTCCTGCTCCTCTCCCTCACTCTCCCGCAACACGTCTGGACAAGCCTCCCACTTGAACTCCGACTAACTGAGCATCGCCTAAATGACAGTGATTACTACTCCAGTAAATACAATTACCCTCATTTTCAAAAGCACCGGAGACCATGTCTGTTGTTTCTCTTGGAAAGGGGAATGTTTATGCCAGCCATGGGCCTTGCTTTCATTCAGAAGAAAAAGAGATGGAGAGACGACTCAGCACTGACAGGCTTCCTGTGCCACTCCACGTGGCAACCCCAAAAACTCAGTGTGTGTGTGTGTGTGTGTGCGGGCACGTTTGTGTTTGTGTGTGTATATGCACATATGTGCAAACAAGAGTGTCAATAGTGAGTCATAACAGCCATGTGGGTTGTAACAGTACGCAGTCTTACCTTCGGTCTTTTTCCTCAACTCATGACTCCTGCGTGGGTCGGCTAGGATGGGCAGGCTGCGTCTGTGGCTGGTCAGGGTGACGGTGGGGACCCTGAGGTGGCCTGCTCTCAGGCCGAGCAGGGACGAAGCCTTGGCCAGCTCCTGTGACCTGCTGTGCAGATCCAGATGCATCTCCGCGACCAGCTTATGCATCACTGATGGCACCCTGTAATCCACTGGTGCTGGCTGTGGCGCTCTTAGCCTCTGGTCGGCTGAGACTCCTCTGTAGCCTGGGTCGGTCTGGCTGTGTCTCTCCCCCTGCTATGTGTGAGGTGGAGTTAGCGTGCCGTCGGCTGTGGGTTGACCATGGCCGGTGGTGAGAGAGAGCAGCAAAGAGGCTTTATGCACGGTCGTAGGGAAGCGTTCGTCTCTCTGAAAACAATCAATAGGCTTCCCTTTCCTCTTGTTTGGACTTCTCTGAGCCACACGGGTTTGACCTTGCCAGCGACGCCCGTCGACAGTTTTGCCATGAGTCTGTGAAGCATGTGATGCAATGATACTCCTCCCACAACACAGGATTTGTGTCAGTCTATCTCTCACCCTCTCTATTTCAGTTTTGTCCTCTTTCTCTCCCACTGTTGTATTCTTTCTCTCTATGTCTCTAAAAGCCCTCTCTGATATTGACAGCCAAAGTAGTTTTTCTGTGACACACAGTATCCAAACTAGCAACAGACTAGTAATTACCTACAGAGCATTATCTCTCTGTCTTTCTCTCACCCTCTTTCTCTCTTTCCCTCTCTCTCTATCTCTCCCTGTGTAGCTGTGTGAAAGTGAGCGTGTCTGCTTGTTTGCTTGTGTTTGTATGTAAACGAGGCATCCTGTCTCCTGTCAGTAGGAGTGAGCAGGGTGCGCGCCCTGTTCTCCCCGGGGGAAGGTGAACAGCTCTGGCGGGGGCCGATAGCGCTCCCCGGTCCCCTCCCTCCCCGGGCCTCCGCCCCGGCTTCCCCTGGCAGGAACCAGCTGTATCTGCGGGCAGGACTCCCTTCCCCTTTCCTTCCAGGCACTCCCATTCCCACCGCTTCCTCCCAGGCCATACACACACACACACAAACACACGCACACACACACACACACACACATGCACGCACACATGCACGCACACACACACACACACACCCACACACACACACACACACATGTACACACACACACACACACACACACACACACACACACACACACACACACACACACACACACACATGTACACACACAATAACACAAATTCAAGCACACATATTCATACCTATAACATATTATAAGCTGATCTTACTGGGACCTACTGACATACAACACTTGTGTGGCCACAAACACACAAATACATCTCATACACTCATACCTTTGAAACACTGGACTCACCCAAGTACACAGGGAGTGGAAACACACACATAGACACACACACAGACACACACACATGCACACACAAACACACACACAGTAAATACAACCTCTGTTCATCATCCAATGCAATCTCCTACCTGGTCCATAGGGGCAGATGAGTGATTTATCTCTGATGCCCAGGGGGGCAGTCATATTAGGGTGATTGGTGTGGCTCTCAAGAGTGATCAGAGCTGGTGGACACATTAGGCTTTGTTTATTTTATTTTTTTAATGTGACCCCTCTTAGGACAGCCATAGCAAGACAGAGACCAGCCACAGGCAAAGGCATGGCCATCCCCTTCTCCACCCACATTATTGCAAACACACACACACACACACACACACACACACACACACACACACACACACACACACACACACACACACAGGTTCATAAAGAATGAGAAATGAAAGGGGATGTGTGCACACACACATATACACATGCACCGTCTGTCACTGCCAAACGCCTCACAGATGGTGGACAGAAGAGTGGATGTGAGAGTAGCGGCTGTGTGTGTGTGTGTGTGTGTGTGTGTGTGTGTGTGTGTGTGTGTGTGTGTGTGTGTGTGTGTGTGTGTGTGTGTGTGTGTGTGTGTGTGTGTGTGTGTGTGTGTGTGTCTGAGTATGTGCATGTGTCACAGGTGGGACCTCAACACAAACAGTAGTAGACTAAGTCTGTTTTTTTCCCCTCCCCGCGACTGCAGAGATATTTTGGGGACTTTCCTGTCGTGGTCACAGTGAAAGCAGTGCCCTCTCCGCACACTCTTTGTCTTTCCTGAGTGGCCTCACGAACACATTGTGCTCCATTCAGTGGCATCTGTGTGTCATTAGTGATGCTCACATGACACAGGCATCTGACACAATATTAATTATGATTTACACTACATTTCTTCATAGGCAGTTGAACAGATTGAGTGCATTGACAGACAGCAATTATATACGCCACATTTGAAGACCTTCATCAGATAGGAAAAGTTTATGAGTGTATGAGTTACACTTTATTTTATGGTCGCTGTTACAGTGTATCGACATCATAAAGTACAGTGTAACACAGTTTGTAACAATATGCTATGCTAACATAGGCTCAGGGTTGGGGTTAGGATTAGGGTTTGTGTTAGGTATGTACAGTGTAAGCTCATATTTCATGTTGTTACGTTTTAAATACACTATAAAAGGAACAGTTAAATACTGTTACCACTTATGATTTTGTTGAACTTGGTGGTCATTAAACACGTTGAACATATGCTGACATGACAAAAATATGACCTGACCTATGAGTCTCACTCTCTCCTCTCTCTTTGTGCTGCTATTTCTATCAGTCTTAATGAGGCTAGCTCACATTAAGGTCAACCACGCACCCCTACAGGCTGAACCTCTAGGTGGCTGCCCATAATGACACTGAGAGGTCAGGCAGAATGAGCCTTTCCCACCCTCTCCCCACCTCACCTCACCTCACCCACCCACCCAAGAAAGAGCTCACTGACTTGCACTACAGTTAGTCACCTTCACCCCTCCTGGGTGTCTGACAGACATGGGCATGAAATGAATGTGTATTTTTGCCTCTATGCTAGTGTGTGTCTGTGTGTGTGCGTGTGTGTGTGTGTATGTGTATGTGTGTGTGTGTGTGTGTGTGTGTGTGTGTGTGTGTGTGTGTGTATGTGTGTGTGTGTGTGTGTGTGTGTGTGTGTGTGTGTTGTCTGTGTGTGTGTGTGTGTGTGTGTGTGTGTGTGTGTGTGTGTGTGTGTATGTGTGTGTGGGATGCTGGTGGTGAGATAATGATTCCTCTCTTCATAATCACTTTAGGCCAGTCCTGCCCGGCGCTGCTGCTATCATGGCCGCAGCTCTGCCCCAGCGCTGCTGCTCTCCTCCCAGATAAGGTCGGGGGAGGGGGAGGCTGGGGGTTTGGGGGTGGAGGAGGCTGGTGGTGGTGGGGCCGTTATAGACGAGCGGCTAGCTGGGCCTTATCTGCTGGCGGCCGGCAGGCTCCCACACATGCAGCAGGCAGCAGAGGCAGTGGCAGTGGCAGGCCAGACGAGCCGCTAGCGGAGAAATCCCCCTATCAGCGCCGCGCAGGCTCCCGCCAGCCAAATAACAATAACAGCGATAAAGAGAAAACACATCGCAGAGGTGGGACATCCTTTTGGCTTAATGATCACTTTAACCGGGACTTGGGGACAAAGAAATTTGAACTGCTGATACAAAAGAAAGGTGACTCTGAAAAATAAAATAAAAAACCTGTCAGAAAAAAGTCAAGAAATATGCACTAAACATGGGGTGGTGTGTGCGTGCGCGTTTGCGTGTGTGTGTGTTTGTGTTTGTGTGTGTTCTTGTGTGAAAGACAAAAAGAGAGACAGAGAGATAGAAAGAGAGTCTGTGTGTTTGTGTGTGTTTGGGGGAAACAAAAACAAAGTCAAAGGCAGCACTCGCTTGCCTTGCTGAGTTGCAGTGCCTCTCATGTGGTACATCTAACAGCATGTGTTTGAAAAGCTTCTGTTCTTTGAAAGACTGATTGTGTTGTGGAGGTGTAGAGAGAGAAGTTCATGGTCCTCCTATGGAGTGGTTCATGATGCTGGTTAGGGTGGTAGTATTTTCCTATGTAGTGGTTCATGAAGCTGGTTAGGGTGGTAGTTGGTTGCTATGGAGTGGTTAATCAGGCTGGTAATGGTGGTAGTTGGTTGCTATGGAGTGGTTTGTGAGGCTGGTTAGGGTGGTGGTTGGTTGCTATGGAGTGGTTAATCAGGCTGGTTAGGGTGGTGGTTGGTGGCTATGGAGTGGTTTGTGAGGCTGGTTAGGATGGTAGTTGGTTGCTGTATAGTGGTTTGTAAGGCTGGTTAGGGTGGTGGTTGGTTGAGTCAGTCCTTGTTGGCTTGTTGCTGGTTGCTGCAGTTGGCCAGAGTGCCTGTCTGCATCCTGTGGGTCAAGCAGGACATACAGACCCAGGAGTGTTCTTGGAGGGCATCTTGGAGGAAACTCTGACAGTCCAACCCCACTATACATACACACAAACTCCTGGCAGCTGCTTGACTCTCTCTTTGTTCGTCACTCCCCCTTTCTCTCTCTCTCTCTCTTCCTCTGATATTTTTGAGTGCACCTGCTTGGCACCAGCAGCCCCAGAAAAGCTCCAGATCTTAACCGAACTCTATAAGTTAAACCGTCCCCATCTGTCACAGCACACACTCACACAGATGCACGCTGGCCGTTCTCTCTCTCTCTCTCTCTCTCTCTCTCTCTCTCTCTCTCTCTCTCTCTCTCTCTCTGTTCCCCTCTCCCTCTTTCTCTTTTTTTACAACAGGCTTGGCATGCATTCAAGAACTGTCAAAGCGCACCTGCTAAATGAAGAGTGTTCTCACACACACACATTCTCACACTCACAAACACTTGCGCGATCGCTTGTACACACACATACACACACACGACCACAATACAAACACACACACACACACACACACACACACACACACACACACACACACACACACACACACACACACACACACACACACACACACACACACACACACACACACACACACACACACACACACACACACACTCACACACACACTACAAACCATACCCAGATGCTTCTTCACTCTGTAATCTACTGCATGCGCACAGAGACTGTCCATATTCTCCTGCGGGTGCATATATCAAAATATCATCCCCATTAGTCAGAACAGCTGTTCGTCTGATATATACATTGGGAGACTTCCTTTAGGGTGTCTCTGTACTGCGCTATCAACCGTCACAATTGCCACACAGAAGCTGATGTGGTCTGTCCTGCTTGTAGCATTTCATTTCCCTCCATTCTAATTAGCTGCCTTTAATACACACTGCTGTTGGGAGAAAACACACACATGACACCTTTAAATTAGACTAAGAGTGTTGAAGTGTAGTGAAGTAAAGCGGTATGGATGAGGGTGGGAGGTGTTTTTTGTGTTTGTCCAAAGCCTTTTGCTCTCTTCCCTGCCCTCTCACTCTCTCTCCCTCCGTCCTGGTCCTCTCCTCTTGTGGCATGCACAGACGCTACTCTAAATAGGTGCCACCCTGAATGGGGGACAGATGGAAACGATGGTTCCCTACTGAGCAGTTCCCTGCAGCTGTGCACCAATTTTGGTGCCAGGGAGTGATGACAGCCTGCAGAGAAGGAGAGAGGGGGGGTGGGTGTGGGGGGGGGGGGGGGGGGGGATGTGAGAGAGAGAGAGAGAGAGAGGGAGAGAGAAGGAAAGACAGAGAAAGAGAGAGAGAGAGGGAAGGAGGGAGAGAGAAAAAGAGAGAGGGGGAAGGAGAGAGACAGAGAAAGAGACAGTGTAAGAGAGAGAGAGAGAGAGAGAATGTGTTTTAGAAAGCAACCAGTATGGCATTTTGTGAGAGACAGACAGCAGACAGAGCCCAGTGCCACTGTTTGAAATCTCATACGTCTGCAGCACTCAGGAGAGCAGCTGACTCAGGTGGACGTGTGCCAGGATCGGTGCTGGAGCCGTTCCATTGTCACTACCGCAGTGTGTGCCTCTCAAAACACTCACCTGATATTGATTCAAATGTATGACAATAAAGAAACACTGAAACAGTGAGAGCAATTGTGCAGCCTGAATGTATAGCATTGTCGTCATTGAGCTAAATTGCCTGAGAATGACAACAGTTTAAAGAAGATTTTCAGAACAAAGGTTGAAATATTTCTTTTACATCCAGCTAATTTAAAAAGGTGTAGTTTTGTCTATGATGTGGCATAGCATCCTAAGACCACACAGTAAAACATTTTTCCTCAGTCACTTTATCATTCAATTCATCTTTGAAATATTTGCATTCTTTTCTTTTGAGGCACTCTCACAGTAGACACAAAAAATCATGGAAAACATGGATGTTTGCGAAATGTGAATATTCATACGTGACTGGGTTTCAATAACCCTGTACACACTTTAGCCAGAGGGCATCCACATTTATGTAACACATATTTTGTCTGGAGACTTCTGTATTTTGGACTTATTTTCTCTCTGCTTACAGCTGCTTGCTCAAAAGGTTTTCTGCCCCAAACAGGGGGCATTAGGGATTTGTGATCAAAGCTCATATGCATAAACAATTTCTATCTGGCCCATGTATGAAGAAAAATCAATTATGTCTGTTTAATTAGCCTCACGTTGCCATAACCTAGATCAATGCTGTAATCAAAGTGAAGCCAAAGGCCATCTTACAGTATTGATTTGCTTTCTTGAAAAGCAAGGCGTCTAAATACTATAGTACCGAGGAAGATTTATGAGCCTGGGGTTTATTTATGTACCACATCTTGTCTTTGCCGCGGTGCTCGAATGCTAACTCTCCTCTGTTGGAGGGAGACCAATGAATTCAACAGAGAAACTCAATGACAAAAAAATTTTAATTAAAATGTGTCAAAACATGAAAATGGGTTCAAAAGGCCGCTGTAGCTCCAGACTGGCTCTCAGTCAGAAGGAATAGGCCCAGTGCCACACTGCGACAGAGGGGGCTTCTGTAAGACAACAGGTAACCATCGCTGTTGTCAAAAAAAAAAAAAAACTCCAGAAGTCACTGTCTCTCTGAAATAGTTGCATAATGATGATGCACAATCACAAATAAGCTGTATATCGTGTATGTCAGCAATGGTTAATCATTTTTTTTATATAATAAGGCAATACTAAATGCAAAACAAAGGTGTGTTTACACATGTTTTAGGTCAAGGCCCACCTCTCTGGATTTAACCCTAACCATAGCCCTACCCCACTGCAGATAGACCCCACCCCATTTGCCATAAGCCCCACCCACTGTCTCTGGTTTTGCAGCAAGCACCACTTGGAGGAAATTCTTTGCAACCTCTGTTGAGGAGGTACAAGGAATGAAAGTAGACGGGAGGCCACAAAGTGTGTTGCACAAGTTTGAGTGACTTTGCCCATCTTGGGGGGACATGCAGCTGTCACCAGCCACTTGGATGTCATCTTGCTTTGTTGATCAGGTTCTCTGGTTCTCCGCTGTGGTTTTGGACTTTGCCATCAGTCTTGCAAAAGGGCGTTGTGTAAATTAATTACAGGCATCTGAGGTCAGAACAGAGTTTGTTGTGATCAAAGGGAGAGCCCACAAACAGGTCACTTTCACTGTACCACACTGGTGTTCTGAAAGAATTCTCCCCATCAGCTGCCATTGAACCACCTTATCCTATCATTACTGTTACCTTTCTCTCTCTCACTGTCATCTAAATGCACACCTGCCTTTCTCCATTTTGCAACTGTTCTTCCTTTCTGCCTTTCCTCAGAAACACTCCACTTTCACAGTTTCTCTGTTTCTGTAGACTTCACATCACATCACCAACATTATACCTCTCTGCCTTGCCTCACTCACATGTCACTTGCAGTATAAAACCAGGGAAACAAAATCACCTGTTACAACCTAGCAGTCATTCCATACACAGGGCCTAATTTTCCAGGTGGAGAGAAATCTTGCCGAAAATATACCAATGCCAGCGTAGCCCCAGAGATCTCCATGGAGGTGTGTCAACACCACAGCTCTCTCCAGCCCCCTCACAGCCCCCCATAGGCCTTTTTCCCATCAGACAACACTCCTGTGTCATCTCCCTGTCCCTGGCAGCATGCTAGCCCTCTCGGGGTGTCCGACTCGTGCCTGCCTGAATATCAGGCCCCTCACAGGCACTCTGATCCGGGTTGCTAAGCGCTAGCCTGCATGTTTGTTTCCCACTTATCCCCTGAGCCAGATCCCCCACCCCCTCACCACCATCACACACACATATCTCCTATGATGGATGGCTATGATACCAAAATAACTGTGCTGCTGAATGTGAATATTATCTTCACTTATAGAATGGGCCACCGGTTGAATCCATTTGGATACAAATGCAAATTAGGGTTGAATCATTTTTCTAAAACTGTTCACTCCCTTGATGTCTAGAGAAATTAAATGAATGGCCAGAACTGTGTAAATGTGTATATTTTATGTTTGATTTTTTCCACGGTGATGCATTTTCTACTGTTCTTAACTGCTTTATATCTTATTTCCTTGCAAATCTTCTGTCATCTTAGCTCCATTCCCTTCTATTTTTTTTCTCTCTGCCTGAGTGTTCCCAGTTCTCCCTTTCTGTTTTGCGCTCTCTCTATCTCTCTCTCTGTCTCTCTCTCTTCTCTCTCTCTCCTATCATCTGTCTGTCTTCTCCCTTCTCCTTTGCTGCCTTTGTGAAAGTATGTACAAAGTTGAGTGAAATCTTGTGATCTTGAGACAGGCGTGGAGGATAAAGCTAGACAGAAATTGTACAAAGGCTGCCTGGCCCCGGGGTGCACGGCACAGGAGAGAGAGAGATGGAGAGGGAGAGAGAGAGGGAGCAGGAGAGGGAGCAAGAGAGGGAGTGGGAGAGATAGCGAGAGAAGGAGATGTGTGCTCTCTGGTCTCTCCTCTGAGACAGGGACCAGATGAAATGGGAGAGTTTCACACTGTGGACCGTCTGAGGCGGATCAGAGCCATCTGCATATTTGCACTGAGGGTATTACACGGCGCTGCTGGAGGAAGGGGTTGGGGGGTGGGGGGTGCTAAAGAGGTCCTCTTCAGTCAGTCCATTCAGGGGTGTATTCTTTGGGGACCTTACCACGCATAGTACAGAGGGGGGTGGGGGGAGGGGGCTGGGTGCAGGGGGGGGGGGGGGGGGGTGTAGAATACTACTGAAGCTCAAAGTGTAAAGGGCTGGTGTGATGACTAGCGTATGATCGCTGGTCAGATGGAAGTTATTAAAAGAGTCAAATATGAATTCTTAAAGAAACACTGTTTTACATTCGATCAGACTTCAGTGGAATATCATCCAAGAAAGAAGAGAGAGAGGGGGGGGGGGGGGGGTGAGAGAGGGTGAGAGAGGGAAAAAGAGATAGAGACTAAGAGAAATTTCATCTCCCAGGAGAGACAACCAACTAAGTGAGAAGGTCAGAGTGAGAGAAAAGGGGAGAGAAGAAATGAAAGAGGAAGAGACTGATAGTGAGAAAGAGAGAGAGAGAGATGAGAGACTGCACAGGAGGAAAGAAAAGAAGAAGAGGGCTGTGGTGGTGATGGGGAAGGTGGGTGGGTGGGTGGGTGGGTGGAAGAGAAGAAACGAATAAATAGAAGCAGCCCTAATAGGAATATCAAGCCACTGAAAGGTAAACAGGCTTCTCCAGGCCCATACAAAGGGAATGCGGTGGCTTTGAGAGAGCTTGGAGTGGCGGCACGCTCCTGCCGGGGTGCGATAAGGGGCCCGGCAACCGGCTGCGCCCCGGAGATAAGGCCCGAGCGCTGGCATGTGTCGCCCCTGATCCCA
>CM050207.1:26601907-26614407 GCA_027475355.1 Coilia nasus
GCACTTCTCACGCTTCTCACAGCAATGCTACATCTATTTGTCAACAACAGCTTTGCATGAACATAATTAGCTCTATAAATGCAACCCACATGCAAACACAGTCACACACACACAAATGCACACACCCGCACACACACACACACCCTAAGTGACACACTGCTGTTTGATAATTCACATGACGGCCCATGCCCATTTTACCAGCGGGGTGTCGCCGGCGCCGCGGTGCAGTGTGTGCAGTGCACACACACACACACACACGCACACAGACACACACACACACACACACACACACACACACACACACACACACACACACACACAGAGTGTGCTGGGTGCTGGGTGATGGATGTGGTTTCTGCGGGGCGCCTCCACCCACCCGCCGGCCCCACTCCTTCCCTCCTCCCTTCTCTCCGGCTCCCCCCGCAGGCCACCCCGCCACAGGTCAGCGTGCCTCCACAGGGCCTGGGCACACGCCACACCGTGCTGCCATACCATGGCGCTGCTACACATCAGCAGCAGTGGTGGCCCTGTCTGCAGAGCCACAGCTGGGTTTTCACTCTGTGCCACAGCAGTGGGGGTTACGCCGGGGCAGACTGAGAGAAGACATATCCACACACACACACACACACACACACACACACACACACACACGCACACACACACAGCATACTGTAGGGAGCGAGTCAGGGCAGTAGCACATACTGATGCTAATGAGTCATTTATGAAACGCACATCGGGCTAAGTAACACAAGTGTGTTCACTGTCCACTGACCTGTAAAGGTATTTGAAAGGGCTTGCAAACATAATGTAAACTGTTTCAAGACAGTTGATTTATAAGCATCGTAGTTTTATTTTAACAATCCAAACAATGTGAAACGTAGCGGAAGTAATTTGGGAGGGAAACCGAACATTCAGACATTGCCTTTGTTTTTACCTTTGGAAGGTAGCTAACAAAAGCTAACAAAATTGATACAATATTACATGTGTTGCAGTAGCCAGCTGGTAGCTGCGCAATACATACATTAAACCTCCCCCTCTTTGCCCCATGGGTATATGCTAGCGGCTGACCTAGCAGCTTGGCTTTTAGCTCGCTTGCTAGCATGTCTTTCCTCATATTCCAACCCAGTGCTGATTGTAAGCCTGAGTCAAAGAGTGGCCTAGCTAGATGCAGAAACAACAAAAGTCACACATGATTTTCCAGTGAGATTGACACGTCGAGTTGTTCATGGGCAAACTTCTCGAGGTGTTGAGTCAAACACAGTGGTGCAATGCTTGACATATTAGCAGACATACCAGCATGTATTATTCACTAGTTTCCTACATGCAGGTAACCTGACAGACAGACACAATGGTACAGCAGGTCATGGTGGGCTTCAAACAGGCTTCTGTGTTATTTTATACTGGGGCTTGTTCTTAAGAAGACTACATTAATCTCACTATTTATTCAAATATTGCTTCTATTTATTTGTGGCCCTAAAATATTTGCACTATATATGTATACATTCGCATATCACCTTTTATCAAAACACACCTCTCACATTTTTTCAGCTCCTCTCTCAGGCAGGATTTTGTTTGGTGTATATATATTATTGCAGTTTTATTTTTTATAGTTTTAATATAAAATCTCTATGCCCCCCCATCTCTGTGTGTATGCATGTGTGTTAGAGAGCGAAAGAGAGAGAGACAGGCATATCCCTGCACATACAATTATATATAGAGATATGTCTGTCTGTTTCTCTCTGTCTGTGTTTCTATCTGTCTGTGATTCTCTCTCTCTCTCTCTCTCTCTCTCTCTCTCTCTCTCTCTCTCTCTCTCTCTCTCTCTCTCTCTCTCTCTCTCCTTCCTGTCCTCCCCCCTCTCCCCCCTCCTGGGCTTGGAGGCTGTGTTTCTGAAGGCTGGCAGTCGATGGCGTGGATCCAGATGGCAGCCACAAGGCAGGCGGTGCAGCACAGCACAGGGAGGGGCGTGAACACACACACACACACACACACACACACACACACACACACACACACACACACAGCCGCACACACACACAGGCACACATACACACACAGGCACACACACACACACACACACACACACCACACACTGACACACACACTGACACACACACACACACACACACACACACACACTGACACACACACACACACACAGGCACACACACACACACACACACAGCCACACACACACACACACACACAGGCACACACACACAGCCACACACACACACACACACACACACACTCCCCTCTTAATGAAGGCTTATGAATAATTCATGGCTTGCACACGCATACACAGGGGCACAGACACCGTTCCTGTCAAGAACAGAAGGCACAGAGACTACATCCACTTTTATTTATTAAATTATTTCCTTTTAATTTAGCATATTTTTTTACAAACATATTTATTTGTTGATATATTTTTCCTGTCTCTGAAAGGAATCACTGGTGGTCTCCCCCTCCTTCTCTTTACTGCTATGTCTGCCTCTTTCACCATCCCTCTTTCTAGTGCTATATTTCTCTCTCTCTCTCTCTCTCTCTCTCTCTCTCTCTCTCTCTCTATCTGTCTTTCTCTCTCCGTCTGCTGTCTTCTCTCTTTCCTTCTGTCCCTCTCTCCTCTGTCTCTCCCTTTGCTGAGCTCATGAATAGAATGAGAGAGAGAGAGAGTGAGAGAGAATGAGAGTGAGGGAAGAGATGCAGAGCCATTGTCTATGAGAAGCCCCTGCTGTGCCCCCCCATCATGTGGACCTTCAGCTTATCATCGCTCCCTCCATTTTTCTACCTCTCTAGCCCCCTCCCTCCCTCTCTCTCCCTCTCTCTCTCTCTCTCCCTCCCTCCCTCTCTCTCTCTCTCTCTCTCTCTCTCTCTCTCTCCCTCTCTCTCCCTCTCTCTCTCTCTCTCGCTCCCTCTCTGTTTATCTCAGCTGTGTGTCCCTTTCTTCTATACAGCACCAGCATTCCTTTGTGTCTGTCTGAATGGCGCACTGTGCTGCTATAGATCAGATCAGCAGTGCAGGTCAATCTGCTGTGGCGTCTGCGTGTGCTAGCAGCACTGTGAGGCTAAACAGACTGGTGGTGGAGATGATGATAAATGGTAAATAAATTATGAGACGAGTTTAAGGCCCTCGTTGTAGTTTTTGTATTGGAAATAGGTTGTTGTGTGAGGCTCGGACACCCCTGCCATTTTTATCGTCGTTATTGGAAGTAGGTTGTTGTTCGAGGCTTGAACCTCTGTGGTGTGTATTGCAGACAGTATCACCATCATAGCGGCTGTTATGGGAGCAGGACTGTGTGATCTGCCAGGCGATCGGGCCACTTCTGAGGGCGTCTGGGAAGGACAAAGAGGAGGATGTGGAAAAGGTCACGCTGCTCTTTGATGGGGAGGAGGGGTGTCACCCAGAGAAGAGTGGCTGTCACCTGGAGTTACACTGCCACCTAGCCCAGCCCTGTGTGTGTGTGTGTGTGTGCGTGTGTGTGTCAGTGATTGTGTGTGTGTGTGTGTGTCTGTGTGTGTGTGTGTGTGTGTGTGTGTGTGTGTATGTGTGCATGCGTGCATGTGTGAGTGAAGACAGCAATGAGTAGCAACGGCGTGTGGAGGAATGCTGACTGGATCAGATGGCCCCCGCTGACCGTCTGGGCTCCAGTGGCAAAGGGGTGTGTGTGTGTGTGTGTGAGTACACAGAAAAAAGAGAAGGGATGAAATAGATAGCTGGATTTAACAATAGCTCATCGGAGTGTGTATGGAGTGTCAGACTACAGGAGTTAATGACAGAAAACTGGAAACAACCTCTAGTTGGTTTTCAATCATTCTGTAATTGTACATTGCTTTGCACAATTTACGCATTTCTTAATTTGCTTCAACATTGAAACTATTAAGACCGGCATCTGTGTTTGCTGTTCATTTAGAGTGTCCTCTACATTTACATGCATTGCTAAAAAACAGACTGATAATAACCTTAATGGGTGAAAACATCCAGGCATCCATAAAACTATTTTAGAGTGTGAGAGTTAGACCTTTTCTGGTCACAGCAAATACAGCTAAACTAAAAAGTGCAGTTTTAAAAAAACATATTCGCTGGTCTAGATATCGGACCTATCCTGAGCTTTTGAAAGCAACACAGTCTTTCAGAATTAGAGGTCAACAATAAGTATGAAAAAGCATATGTTTTACTGTACTATAGTGTGGTAGATAACTGTATTTTTTTATAGAATCATACAAAGGTGGATACACAAGTGCTAAAAATGCTCTCTCTCTCTCTCTCTCTCTCTCTCTCTCTCTCTCTCACACACACACACACACACACTCAGTCACTCACTCAGACACACATTTTTCACTGTCTGTGTCACTTTTTTAATAATTGTTTATGTCTTCACACAGGTAGTGAAAATCTACACCTTAGAGCTGGATAGAAGCTCTTCTAGCATGACATAGTGCACGCTCGCGCACACACACACACACACACACACACACATACACAGACACACACACACACATACGCACACACGCATGCGCGCGCGCGCACACACACAACACTTGCTTTATACATACACTGTGAGGGGTGAGGGAAAAAACATCTTGTTTCATGTGTATCTGCTGTGCATGTTAACTTTGCCCTTTAAAGGATCTTTATTTTGTCATATGTACATATTTAATGCTGAAGTACTGTTGACGCTGACACTGTCCTTGTTCTGATCCCTATGAGGTACAATTAGCAATAACAGCCACTTTAAAAACAGATTTCATATCTATACAGATATCGTCTGAATCATGACATTTTGAATGATCATTAATCATATCTTGAAGTTACTGCCAAACATTCTTTTTTATTTGCTGTGTAAAATGTCTTTGATGTTACATTTTCACAGCTTTTTATTTTGCTGTAAATTGGGGCTGTTTGATGTCTCTTTTTTGTCCATTTTGGAAGAGCGGGTCTGTGTGCCCGCCTCCCCGCTGCTAGTCTATTGTGAGCGGAGAGCCCTCTGACACAGACAGAATGGGAGAGTGTTAGTGTCCCGCGGATGCTCTTTCAGCGTAAATAAGTGTGACTAATGAAAGGACAGGACTCACAGTGAGACGACTGACAGAAAGACTGAGAGAGAGAGAGAGAGCGAGAGAGACAGCGAGGGGGAGAGAGAGAGAGAGAGATAGAGGGAGAGAGGGAGGAGATATAGAGAGAGAAGCAGAGGGAGAAAGAGAAGGAGATGGGACAGAAAAAGCAAAAGCGAGAGCAATAAAGAGAGACAGGGAGATAGACAGAGAGAGAGAGAGAGAGAAGGAAGGAGAGAGAGGAAGAGAGAGAGAAAGGAAAATGAGAGAGCTGGAAAAAGAGGCAGTGACACACAGAGTGAGATAGCAGGCCCTACTCATTATCACCTGGGTGAGAGATAGAGGGAGCTGGAAAGAATGGTGCAGCAGGAGGAGAGATGCAGGAGAACGAGAGAATGAGGGGGAGTGGAGAGAAAGAAAAGGGGTGGTGGTGAGGTGTGGGGGTGGTGGTGTTTGGGGGCGGGGGGGGGGTGTGGGGGGGGCAGGGGGAGCGAGCTCATTTCTTAGCACGCTAATCAATAGATCTCTTAGTGAGATTGGATGCGATTGAGCCATCAATGCAGGGGGTTGCGGCAGACTAAAAAGAATACATCAAACAAACTCACTTACACACACACCACACACACACACACACAAAGTGTACAAACATTCACCTACATACACACATGTACACACACACATACATGTGAACACATATGCAGTATGTGTGTGCATTCAAACACACACACACACACACATACACACTCATCCACCTCCACACACACACAGACACACACACATACACACACACACACACACACACACATACAGTACACACACACAAACACACACACACCCAGTGTACAAACATTCCGCGAGACACACAGCAAAGCCTTCTAAAAACACAACAATCTGAAAGATCAGCAGGAGGTCTGAAGAAGTGCGTCTCATCCCCCCACCCCACCCCCCCAACCCGCTCTGGGAGGAGATGAGCTGCTTAGATGAGGTTGTTGTTCTGGACGCTGTTTCTTGGGGCCTGCACTGCAACTCTATCTTTTTTTTATTTCTTTGTGGAGCCAATTGTTTCATCGCCGCTACTCTGGGATTAATTACTGTGCAGTGTCTTGTTGTGGTGGAGATGGGGGGTAGGGGTGGGTAGGTGGGTGAGGGGGGTGGGCGGGAGTGGCGGGGGGTAGAAGATGTAGGGGCTGACAAGCACAGGTAAGGGAGGGGATGGGGGGGGGGGGGGGGGGGGCGGCTGCACAGTGCCCCCCCCCCCCCACGCCCCAAACAACACTATAACCTGAAACTTATTCAGACACCTTTCCACACACCTCCAGAGCCCCAGACAAACAGCTCTACTGCCAACCTCTCCTGATCACACCTCTCTTCTCCCCATTCTCCCTCTCCTCCTCCTCCTCTTCCTCCTCCCTCCTTCTCCTCCTCTTCCTCCTCTTCTCTTTGTGCTCCCCTCCTTTCCCTCCCTCTCTACCCCGCTCTCCCCCTCCTCACACCCCACCCTCTATCCCTCCAACCCTCCAACCCCCCGACAAAAATACTTCCAATTACTGCAGCTCCTGCCTCTGTCTGGCTGCCTCCACCACACACTGAGCCAACACAACAGCACTTTCAACACAGGAGCCCCCACAGGCTACCAGGAACAGCCACCATCACAGCCACAGCTCATAGAAACCAACACTTCTGGTGATGCCCCCCCCACACACACACATAAAAAAGACAACAAACCACACAAACAAACAAATAAAAGCCAGCTCAACAAACCACCACAAAAAAATGTTTTTTAAAATCTATTCTTTTTACATACATTAAAAGCATTGCATCTTTTCCACTTGCATTAGTAACCGTAAATTATGCCACACGTTGACTACTTTAGCATCCTCTCTGTCCTAATGGATTCCAGTTGCATAGGTTTATGTAAGCAGTGTGACAGCATGGTGACCAAGGCAATGCCCCCCCCCCCCGTCCTTTCTGGTGGCTGTGTGTCTGGTCTGTGGTGGCCGGTGATGGGGGCTTGGCCAGCCTGCTGCTGCCCTGTGGTGAGGAGCGTTCCGGCGCTTGACCTTTGGGGCTGCGCCGGCCTTTGTGTCCCTGTGATGAAAGGCTAAAATAACAGGAGCATCTGATTGTGTGTGTGTGTGTGTGTGTGTGTGTGTGTGTGTGTGTGCATGTGTTTGTAAGTGTGTGTGTGTGTGTGTGTGTGTGCATGTACAGATGGCTAGCTTTCCCGATGCTCATTTAATTCTCACAAGTCGAGATTCCTGCAGTCGCGAGAAGTGTTTACCACTGCCGCCGCTAGGGACAGCATAGGACCACAAAGGTTTACGCTGAAGTAAAGATCTCACTTCCGAGGTTGACCCACCCACAGCAAGACTTGCAGTATTTAGTTGACTGTAAAAGTGCTATTATCTCGTAATCCTCACGAGAACCTCACGAGATTCCTTCTGAGAACTGAGAATCAGGAAAGCTAACCATCTGTATGTTGTGTGTGTTTGTGAGTGTGTGGGTTTGTGGGTGTGAGTGTGTATGTGTGTGTGTGTTTGTTTCTTTGTGTGTAGGTGTGTGTGTGTGTGTGTGTGTGTGTGTGTGTGTTTGTTTCTTTGTGTGTGCATGTGCAGCAAGGCTGACCAGGGGGTTGATGGGCCCAGCGGTAGCTGGAGTGTGTTAAAGAGCCGGGGCAGGTGCCGCATTTAAACACTTGTTAGGAAATGACACGGATATAAAGCCGACCGCCCCATCCCCCCTCCAAACGAATGCTGATCGGCCTCTTGACACACATGAACACACATACAGTCATGAGCCAAATGTACACACATACATTCGTGCCCACACATACACACATTCAATCATGCATATAGACTCTACTCATTGACACACACACACACACACACACACACACACACACACACACACACACACACACACACACACACACTAACTCATGCATATAGACTGTAGAATTCTGCTTCACACACCCACACACATACACAACACACACACACACACACACACACACACACACACACACACACACACACACACACACACACACACACACACACACACTAACTCATGCATATAGACTGTAGAATTATGCTTCACACACCCACACACATACACAAACACACACACACACACACACACACACACACACACAAACTCATGCATATAGACAGGCACCCAGTGTGGCTAGTGAAAGCATCTATGACTGTGTAATGACGTTACATACTATATTAACCTGGTCATATCTGTTGATGGCCATGACGGAGGTTTGGATGGCGATTTCTTTTCTTCTATATTGTGTTGATAGAGGCCATTTGACTGTAATGGCCACTTGGCACCACAACCCCTTCCACAGCCAGTGAACCGCACAGCTAGGACATGGCTTGTAATGGTTTCTCATCTGACATTTATGAATCATTTTTAATCATAATGGGGGACAGAGAGACGATGGCTTCCGTGACTTGCACTCCTAGTTACACCTTGCGACACAAAAAAAGGAGAAGAAAAGAAAATGGCAGTGCGTGTCTGTGGGCTACGCCGTTTGTGTTGTGGAAGGAGGATGCGAAGATGAAACTGCGGCACGACAATGAGCCAGAAGACACTAATTGATCCTGTCTATTCTCCTCCAACAATGCTTTGTGTTTCAGCAGGGAAGGGAGGGAGAAAAAAGAGCCTTCTCCACAAAGCTGTTTTCCCCCCAAAGTTCAGAGGGAATTGAAGGGAGGAAACAGCAGCGTTATTAAAATTCATGTGTGCCGCTCGGCTTCGCAGCAGATGTTGGCATAATTAAAGCGAGAGAGAGTGAGAGAGAGAGAGAGAGATTGAAAGAGAGAGGGGGAAAAGTATGAAATTAATTTCAGGTTTAATGTAAATTTCAGTGATTGGCAGAGCTGTGCTAATCACCGCTCATGTACAAAGAAAATATGCACGCCCAAAAAGCCACACACACACACACACATAGACATGCATATACACACACTGACACACACACAAATGCACGCTCAGACACACAAGCACACACTCTCTCTCTTTCACAAACACACACAAAGAAAGACCCACACACACCACACATGAGCACCAGACAAACAAATGGGCACCCCCACACATTTCTACACCAGCCAATGATGTGCGGCATATACATACAGAGACTAGCAGATGCGTACACAACCGCACGGTAAGCTGCCTACCTTTGATTTCGTAAACGAACAAAGGTTGATTGAACTAAAATTAGCAGGGCAAAATAGATCATTGATGGTTTAGGCAACAAATTGATCGAATTTACACTCTAAATTGGCCAGATGTAAAAACATATAATGATCTGTGGCATTTCTCCCTGATTACTGTTTCCAGTCAGCTCTCATTTCTTAGCACTAAACAACCAGGAACATCAACTCAATCCCGTACACTTCATATGATATTAAATTATTGATCATATCCATTATTGATATTATGTGGTCAAAACATGTAGGTGAGGCCATTTGGTGGTGGAGCCGTTTCAGAAGTGTAAAAGGGGTTGCCTGGTTGCTACCCTCGGGGCAGGATGAGATGATGTGTGCACTGCTCTCCCTTAATGGGCTGTGTGTTTGGGAAGAGGACTGAGTGCCATCTGACAATATATCTCCACCTGCAATATTCAGAGATGAAGCGTGAACACACAGCTGCTGGAGAAAGCCTTTGGTCAACACAGCAGTGGCGGAGGACAGGCAGCAGGCTACTGGACTTAGTGGCCACAAGCGCCTCCACGGAGCTACAGATGAGCGAGCATTTGTGTGTGTCTGTGTGTGTGTTTGTGTGCGTGTGTTTATGGCTGTGTATGTGTGTATATGTGTCGTGCCGGCGTGTGTATGTGTGTGTCCGTGAATGTGTGCATGTGTGTCGGGGCCTGTATGTGTTTGTGTGTGTGTGTATGTGTGTGTCCATGCATGTGTGCATGTGTGTGTCTGTGTGTATGTGTGTGTATCGTATGTGTGTCCATGCGTGTGTGTGTGTGTTTGCAGATGTCAGCCGCCTCACCCTCAGAGTGACATTGTGTTTTTTTTTCACAGTCCTTTCCGCCCTGGACACACACACACACCCACACACACACACACACACACACAGTGACGCGGCTCTCATCTGGGATGTGCATCCCCACACACATCCGCAGTCGTGTCACAGATGGAAACAAACTCACGAGCCACACACCAGCTGTCCAGGATGCAATTACTGGAGGCTGGCTGCATAGAGAGAAGGCTTGAGCCATTCATAATTCACCACACACAGACACAGACACATACACACGCACACACACACGCACACACACGCACACACACACGCACACACACACACACACACACACACACACAAACTGACACATACACATACACACACTCACACACACAGGAAGGGAGAGAGGCACAGAGAGGGGCAGATAGAGAGAGGAGGAGAGAGAGAGAGAGAGAGAGAGAGAGAGAGAGAGAGAGGGAGAGAGAGCATTCTATCCATGTCACTTCAGCATTTTGGTTTTATCTTCCGGCTGACTGTGCACTTCTCCATTATAGCTCCTGTATCCGTGTGCAGTCTCTTATTTATTCATAAATGTTGATCCCGATGACAGCAGGCTTGCTCTCTAGGCAAAGTGTGGGCCACGTGACACCCGGAGATGATGTCCATTATCGAAGATGACCACTGGACAAATCTGTAGGATAGTGTATCATACCTGATTTAAGACGGAGATGTATATATGGAATATTCAATAACAGAGAAAAAATGCTCCCAACTGTGTTAGGAATATGCTGCATGTCCAATCTGTCTTGCTTGTTTCTGTTTCTCTCTCTCTCCCTCTCCCTCTCTGCCTCTCCCGTGTGTGTGTTTTGTGTGTGTGTGTGTATGTGTGTGTGTGCATGTCTGTGTGTGTGTGTGTGTGTGCGTGCATGCGTGTGTGTGTGTGTGCTTAATGAGCCTTTGCCCTGTGGTGGAGATATTACTCTGCGTGGCCTGAGCCCTCTTCCTGCCCTCTGCATGGTTGCCTTGACTCCCACACCATCACCACTAGCAAGATCACTGAAGCGAAAGAGAGCAGTGTGTGTGTGTGTGTGTGTGTGTGTGTGTGTGTGTGTGTGTGCGTTTGTGTGTATGAGAAACAGAGTTTGGAAGTCTATGTTTGTATGCATGCACGCTTGCATGTGTGTGTGTGTGTGTGTGTGTGTGTGTGTGTGTGTGAGTGTGTGAGCACACGCATGTGTGTATGTGCAGAAGTAATGAGCGCGCTAAAATAATGAGAACACAATAGACTGCCCAATATTTGTCTCTGAGGCCTTGACCCTTCCACTCTGCCCATTCTCTGCTCGCCTCTCTTTATTTCCATCAATACACTGAATGGTGTAACAAGGTGACTTCTCTGCTCGCCTCTCCTTATTTCCATGAATACACTGAATGGTGTAACTAGGTGACTTCTGTGACACACCAGTGTGCTAAACCAACACCTCTCATAGCACACAACAAAAGCCTTTAGCCATTAGCAGTACTTCATACACTGCTGTTGTGCATTTCTTGTAATGGATTTATAGTTTGGCATTCTTCCCTCTTCTCCCTCCCTTTCTCCCTCACTCCCTCCATCTCCCCTCCTTCTCCTCCTCTGCTTTTTCGCTCTCTGTGTTATGGGCCGGGCTTATTCATTGGAGCTGCTTAGCGGGAGCGCTATTGTCTCTTAAAGGCTTGCTGGTCAGAGGTTAAGTGGCGCAGTGGTTGCGTGTGGGTTTTGTGGCTGTTAGCAAGGTCGTTATATCCGACCGACGGCATTTGCGCGCTGCTGCCGTTGCCAGCTCCCTGGCAGCAGCTGGTTAAATTCATCCGGCTCCCACACACACATCCAGGCACCGACCTCCACTCTTCCCCTCCGCACAGAGGCTTGGGCTGAACACAAACCCAGCTTATGAAGCATTGTCTTTTTTTATTGAAGACAGTGGTTATGGTTTGTGACCATAATACATATAAATACTGTCAACCAGCTCAGCTGGTAAGGGCAGGATAAAGGGTCATTTTCAACACACAGAGCTTATCCAGTAAGCTTAGTTGTTTTATATAAAAAAAGCACTGACAAATTGAATACAAGTAAACAATATTCAAAGCTTCTCCACCGCACACTAACATTAGGTCTACTGCTGGCATTAGCCTTGTGAATTGGCTCCATTTTAGCTCCAACTGTGAGCTGCGGATCTGGACAGATGTGGAAATTACTGCTAGCATTAGCCTCACGCTAAAAATTAGCCTCCCCTCCTCGCTCGCTCACTATTTTGTCTCCTTGAGGCGGACCATCCTAACATTCAAATTAATATGAGCAGGGTGAAATAAGCGGAGCAAAACAGAAGAGCAGCAGTGCAACAGAGAGAGAAAGAGAGAGAGAGAAAGAGAGAGAGAAGAGAGAGAGAGAGAGAGAGAGAGAGAGAGAGCGAGAGAGAGAGAGAGAA
>CM050207.1:26616907-26621907 GCA_027475355.1 Coilia nasus
TGGCACTCAAAGAGAGTTTGACACAGATGCAGATAGGAAAGAGATGTTAAAGAAAGAGTGGGGGAAACAGACATCCAAAAATACACATAAAATGAAAGACAAAATGGAGAAATATTAAATGGAAGGAGCCACACAGGTGCACTAAACAAAGAGGGGCACAGGGCACATCAAAGACTTGTAAATACAAAGATTTATGTCTTGCAAGCAAAATGACACTGATACAAAATGATGTTGTATTTACTGTTTATACTGTGTGTACTGTTTTTACAGACAAGCAGATAGACGGATAGATAGATAGATAGATAGATAGATAGATAGATAGATAGATAGATAGATAGATAGATAGATAGATAGATAGATAGATAGATAGATAGATAGATAGATAGATAGATAGATAGAGAAAGAGTGTGAGAGAGAGAGAGAGAGAGAGAGAGAGACATTAACTGTGGTCGAGACACAAAAGACAGGCGTCTCTGTGGGGAGTCCCTACACGCATAAAGGCATAGGGAACAACAGGGACATGGAGAGACAGAGAGATGAAAAGAGGGAGAGAGAGAGAAAAAGAGAAAAAGGGGGGGCAGACGGAGGGAGAGCGGTGTCCATGTGGGTGTCTGGTCCCAGGCCGTGCCGTCGCGCTTCCCCGTGAGTTTATCGGATGCGCTCGGCTTCGGAGCTCATTAAAAAACAGCCATTATCCCGACATTTGCACGCATCACATGCAAAACTAATTTACTTGTAAGAAATTAAAAGTTCATTTTAATTGAGCTCGCACTGCAGTATGCAAATGAGGAGTACATAATGTACACTGATGCGAAGACAACACACACTGCAAGCACATTTAACCCTCTCACGTCCACCAGCTGCATGTGTGTGTGTGTGTGTGTGTGTGTGTGTGTGTGTGTGTGTGTGTGTGTGTGTGTGTGTGTGTGTGTGTGTGTGTGTGTGTGTGTGTGTGTGTGTGTGTGTGTGTGTGTGAAAGAGAGAGAGACGGAGTGTCGGAGTGTATGTGTCTGCATGTGTGTGTCAGTGCATGTGTACATGGGTGCATGTTTTTTGTATGTTGGCTACTTGCTGGAGGATTTCTATATCATAGAGCAAAGTGAAACATTTTTGAGCAAAAAACAACATTTAGTGCTTAAACCCTATTCAGCAAATGTCCTTGTTCCTCAGCTACAAAAATCTACAAAAATGACCCACTGCCTTTCATGGAAAAGGAAAACCTCTGACAAGAGATTTTAATCAAAAGATAAACAAAGAGAATGACAGCTTTCTGCCATGTTTTTGTTGTATCTGTCAGTCTTCCTTGCCCGTCGTGTGTGTGTAGTGAAGTCAATTCAAGTCAGCTTTATTGTCAGTGTGTGTGTGTGATGTGAGAGTTGGAAGAACACAATGGGCTAATGTGGCATCGCTGCTGGATTTATGATTCATTATGGTGACATTTGTTTATTAAAGTGAGCACACATCAAGAAATCCCTTCCCAAAACAGCCTTGTTGTACAAGACAAACAAATCAAAGCCATAACTCTCACTACTGGTTTCAGTAACATCAAGCATTTACCTTACCTGTGTTTGTGTGTGTGTGTGTGTGTCTGTGTGTGTGTGTGTGTGTGTGTGTGTGTGTGTGCGTGTGTGTGTGTGTGCGCGCGCGCGCGCTACTGGGGAGTATTTCTCTGCTGTCTTGACATTTTTATTTGACTTATTTTGATTGACTGGGAATAAGATAGCAGAGCACATCCTTACAAAGCATGCAAATATAGCAAAACATCTTTCTTGTCAAAATATTTCCCTTTTTAAAATACAGTAATGAGGATGTTCTCTGTTTTACAACCATCATTATAGGAATGTGTTTTGTTTGCTCTGATTTTCATAGCATCTACAAAATCTTGTTTGTTTTCCCAGTTCATGTTTTTTTCCTCTAAAGTACAGTCTCACAGGGAAATATGTTAAGAAGAAAG
The DNA here is from genome assembly GCA_027475355.1 of Coilia nasus. NCBI lineage: Eukaryota > Metazoa > Chordata > Actinopteri > Clupeiformes > Engraulidae > Coilia > Coilia nasus. The sequence goes on from CM050207.1 coordinate 26,618,862, forward strand.
AAAGACACCGTCTCTCATCAGTCCCTAAGCTAGTGTGTGTCTGTGTGTCTATGATATGTGTCAACTTTATGTATATGCTTAGTGTTGAATAAAACCTGTGTACTGCCATTGTTTTAAAGCAAGTTTTAAAATGCTCTTTGGCAATAAAATGCTAAATGGAAAGAAAGAACAATAAATAGTCACACCAATGTTAAGGTGTTAACATAATTAGATGTAATTCTCTACCAGAAAAAGAAAATTAATAGTGAAATAATTAATCTCAACAGTGCTTGAAGCGAAGATATTTGTAATGGAGAAAATATATGCTGCAAATGCCCATTTGCCTATCTTTCAGGAAATTATTTTGAAGCTAGTTCAGAGCCTTTTTAAAAATATTTCAGGTCATCAAGACACCTACCAAATTTGAGATCAGACAAATTGTTAGAAAGTTATGCATGGAACAGACACAGCAACGCACAGACGTATGTTCCTTACATTTATAGATCAATAGAAGGTGTCATGCTTTTGCACAGGTGTAATCAATGTCATCATGTATCATTGTGTAATATACCATAAATGTGTTTTACAATAAACCATACCTAATATATACTGTAGCTTTCAGACAGTTATGTAAATTAAACAAAATGACACAGATACAATAAGCCATGATATTGACTATTTATTTTCTGTACTGTTAGACAGACAGACAGACAGACAGACAGACAGACAGACAGACAGACAGACAGACAGACAGACAGACAGACAGACAGACAGACAGATAGATAGATAGATAGATAGATAGATAGATAGATAGATAGATAGATAGACATTATTTACACTATTTATAGCAGTATTTGGATCATCATTGTGTATGCACTTATACATATCTTGTCATTGGGCTAACACTTTATTTTACGCTTCCTTTCTTTTATGTGTATCTATCTACATGTAACAACATGTAATATTAGGTACTTACACTGCACATATCTAACACTAACCCTAATCCTAACCCTATGGTACAGTGTAAGTAAATAATGTTACATGTTGTTACACACTTTGTTACACTGTACCTAATGGACATAACAGGGACAGTAAAATAAAGTGTAAAGTGTGTGATTAGTTTTACCTCTCTGAGATTTCTCAACCATTAGGGGAAATGAAGTGTAACCACCACCCGCTATTTCAGGCATGAGTGAGCTGTGGTGCGGTGAATGGGGATGAGCTGAGCTGAGCTGAGCTGAGCTGAGCTGTCCTGCCCACTGACCATCAGGCTGGATGAGGGGGCCGGTGTACTGGAGCAGTGAGTCCAGCGTGAGTCCCTGTGGAGCGGACCAATCCATACGTATTCCCCTGGCGGGGGTCAGAGGTGGGCCACCGCGCTCTGACTACGGCGGTAAATAAGATGGAGGTGGGCTTTAATCTCCCGTGTCCCGCTCCTCTGAGCCGCTTGGATGCTCCTGGGGGGTGGGGGGAGGAGGCGTGGGTGTGGAAGGGGTGCTTCCTTGCCACTCACTACTCGGGGTCGTGACCCCTGACCCGCCAGTGCTCAATAACGCTACTCAATAACATCTGAGTTACCTGGAGCATAGCTGCACACATTGAATGGGGATGCGTGCACACACACACACATACAGACACACACACACACACACACACACACACACACACACACACACACACACACACACACACACACACATACATACACATTCATACATACACATAATTAAACACATGCAAACACATGTACATGTTTACACACACACACACACACACACACTCACACACACACACACACAGACACTCCCACACACATACATACATATTTACACACATGCAAACACATGCACACACATTTACACGTACAGTACACACACACACACACACACACGCACACACACACACACACACACACACACACACACACACACACACACACTTAAATGTAATCACACATTACACATTCACACACACACAGGGCAATTCACTCTTGTTTCCTAAGCTTTTGAGTAATCACAAACTAATCACCCATACAGTCAGTAGATGTCATACATTGTACATCACAAACACTCTCATAATTCTGTTAAAGAATGTGCTGTCTTAGTAAACAAATTTACCTTTAATTAGAGAAGAATTAAACCACTGATAGCAGACTCACTTCAAAAGCTCACAATGGCCCTGAGTCTTTCATCAAGTAACATTGTCGCTTTGAAGAAGCTCCTTTGAATCTTTTTACATTCCTTTCTTCTTGGAGTTTTTAATATATCAGGCATGTCTGTGATGTGTATGTGAGGGTTTAATGGTGTTTACCTTGCATGATTGCTGAAGTTTTTGTTAATGATGGAAGAGATCAGCCTAAATAATTCCACTGACATCTTCTACAAAGAACTGCAGTTTACTCTGCATGGCGTGTCCAAATATAAATGTGTCTTCTGCCAACACAAGAATGCAAGCTGTCTTTGTCAACCCTACAGTACAATAGTGATAAGATTTTCCCTATATATGTGTGTCATTATTTACAGTAATTATAATACTTAGTAATAATTAAAATACATTACTTCCCAGATTAATAATATGGTGTCCTATCATAAACATCAGTCCAGTTTTATAATTTTACGATAAAAAGCAGTGTTAAATGAGATCTCAGTGGGAGCACCATGCAGAGAGAGAGCCCTGATTTCCCATCATGCCACTGGGCTAGCGCAGCCCTGAGCGCGTATGTGGGTCATAATTGATAAACACAGTGGCCTTTGTCACACCCGGAGGGGGCCCTTTTCAGGTGAGGTGGGCGCCGGTGAATCCAGGAGAGAACAGGAGAGCACACGGCATGCGGGTACAGAGAGAGAGACAGAGGGAGAGAGAGAGAGAGAGAGGAAGAGAGAGAGAGAGAGAGAGAGAGAGGGAGAGAGAGCGAGAGAGCGAGAGAGCGTGGGTAGCTGGTAGCTGGCACGTGCGGCTCCTAATGAGCAGAGTGGTGATTTGGCAGGGACCCTAATAGGATCAAAGCGCCTATTTGGCTGCCGGCAGAGTGACGGTGGCACCGGAGCTGGCAGCGGCCCAGAGTAGG
>CM050207.1:26626907-26641907 GCA_027475355.1 Coilia nasus
TGCACAGCTGCTGCCTCCTCTCTCCCTCACTCTCATCACCCCTTCCTTCCCTCCCTCCCTCCTTCTATCCCTCTCTCTCTCCCTCCCTCCCTCTCTCTCTGCCCCTCTTTCTCTTTCTCGCTCCATCCCTCCTCCTCCTCTCTCTTCTCCCCGAAGGCTTCTCTCTAATGTGCAGCTTCAGAGACACGCCGCAAATTAATACCATTTGTTCTGCCGAGCATGGCGTCTTCTTAACGCTTTGCGCATATCTTACATATATATAATTTTTCAAATGTTTGTCTTCTTAGGCGATAAAAAAGAGAAATGTGTTTGAAACACTCTCCCTTGAAATGAGATGATGTGGCCACCACTTAGCCTTCAGTTTTTACAGGATCACGGATTCTTCCTTTGATGTCCTCTCTATAGCTGCTGGTGTCATATAAGCCCTGTCCACATACGCAGACACCCACACCTACTCTGTCTCTCTCTCTCTCTCTCTCTCACACACACACACACACACACACGAGACACACACATTTGATTTTCTAGTTTGACAAGCCAAGTATTGTATTAGCTGTGCAAACACACCATACACATCCACACACATAGGCACAGCATCAGTGTTTAGTTAACTATGAATTTGTGAAGTTGATATTGAGTGAACATTTCTTTAAACAAGTATTAAAAACAATGTTTTGTGCTTGTCTGTTCATGAATAAAAATCTTCCATCCACCTTATTTTGTGTACAAATTCATTAGGGAGAGAAACAAGGTGAAACGAAAGAATGTTCTGTTTTAGGTGTCATTGATTTCCTTCTTGTTTGCTTTTCTTTGTGTTTTATTTCTCTCAGCCTTTGTTGTTCTTTGGGAAAATGCCCAAAGAGAATTTAAATGAATCTCAGCGCCAATTGATTTAGCCATGTTTTGCATTGTACAAATAAGGCCTCATTCTGACAAAACAGAAAAGGTGCAATTGTTCTTTTTCTCTCTTTTTGACAAAGTTGTTGTAAATACATACAAATAAATTCAATGTTTTTTTTTTTTTTTACCTTTTGCCCTGTGACCAGCGTAGCATGAAAAGTCTGCCTTTTCCACAAACAGTGCTTGGAGCAAGCCCTGACTCATTAACACACCCAGCGCCTCAAAAAAATAATATTGTGCTTGAATATGCATGAGGATGTGCGTAACGTAACATCAGGTCACACAGCAATAACATGAATTTCCACACTCTGGCACAACAGAAAACTTAACTACTGTACATGCACACCATTAATATAGTTGTGAGGAAAATGCTTCAACAGATTACCTAAAATGGGCTTGCATAAATGCCATGCATGTTGCAATATCTTGCATATGTTTCTAAGCAGCATTATCAGATGACTGACTGGGTCAATGAGGTTGTAAGAACATTGCCACCTTGCATGAGTTTTACCTGATGCTCTGTAATCACTGAAGAATCATTGTTCAGTAAGATATTTAGCGGAAGTGATCCTATTATCGGCATAGTGCCTTATGGTTTCTGTGCCCATTTCTGTTGCTGTTCCAGTGAAAATGAGCTTTACCTGGTGAAGAAGAAGTTATCCCTATACAAATGGACAAATTCAGCTCCCGTAAACCTTTGGTTTGAGTAAGTGAACTTATAACATTTATTTTAAACTGATTTCGCACCGAAATGTCTCTCACCACCTGGCCAATAAAAGACTTGCTTACACTAGGTAACATTTCATTTGGATGGTCCAATAGATGGTCATATAGACTGTCTATAGATGCTTCCAATGACATTTTGTGTCTTGTTAAGGTTAGGATTTGGGGTTGAGTAAATACAAACAAACAAAGAAAATACACCAAAATTTTAACAAACTGTCTATAATGTCTGGGGGCAGACTAGGCAGATTAAGTGTTACCAATACTGTTTGTACTCTAAGCACATGACGGTGCTGTGCATTTGTCTGCTGCTCTGATGTAATTAAACAGCATGACATTAGAGTAGAATCTTGCTTTGGTGATAGTACCCTCTATGGTGTAGTGAGGGAAACTTAACAGACATGACTGTCTGAAGTCTGAGCTTGACGTCCTCTTGATTGGATGCTCTTGTAATGTTTGAAATTCAGAGGCTGGGCTGAGATGCCTGCAAAAATAGTTACCTAAAGTTCTGAAGTATAGTGTTAATGTATCTACTGTAACATGGTTAGCAGGCTTGTCCAAAGCGATGGGGCAATCTGTAAATCATGCCAAGACTATTGTTATGTGACGTTACTAAACATCTGGAGATGCTGTATTAGGTTTTTTGAAATATACAGTAGCTGTGAAATTCCCACAAGATACACCTGCACTTCCCGTTGTGACATTTCGCTTTACATTTAAAACAACTTCAAATTCTGCCACACAAAACTAGAAAAGCTAGTGAAAGGATAAACAAAGCAATTACTGAGATTTTGTGATGGCAGCAACAACATCACAGTAAACACACCTGCTGCTGCTTTATTCACACTTCCTCTGTAGGCGACTGTGCATAGGTACCTGAATAGCCCTGAGCTGGCTTCTCAGGTGTTTATAACACCCTTTTACTTACAGCAATTATCACACAAAGGTTGAAAATGATGCTTACTTTAACAGGGGCATCATATGGCCAAGCTGAGAGAACATTCACAAAGAAACATTTATTTTTAGTTCTACAAATGCCATTGTGTATGTAAATTACTGCTGTGTGTTCTAACATAAGACATCTTAATAGAGCCATGTTTAGCTAGCCTGTATTCTTAACACCATTGTGCCTTGGGTGAATACTAACAATAGCAAGATAAGATGAAACACACTGTTATTCAATTGCCTCTGCTATTAGTTAATCCTCAGATGTCACTGCTGTAAGTACATGTTCAGGGGCTACTGTGCCTGACGTGTAAGAGTTTACAGGTCAGAGTTTGAGTGGGTTCAGCACTATTGGTTCATATTGGAGCCTGGCAGTCTGCTTCATCAGTCTCTTCAAACTTACATTCAGATGTGTGCCGGCATGGGTGTTCATAGCCAGGAAATAAGTTTATTTAGAAACCATTTGGCTGCACTCTGTGTCATACTTCCCCAACAAGTCAGGGGACTGTCAAACATTTTTACCTGGTCCCCGGAGGGATTGACCAGGTATTGCAGTGACCCTGTCCATCTGTGTGTATGTGTGTGTGTGTGTGTGTGTCTGTCCACCCATATGGAGGACCAGGTTGCTATCTCTGATTATGCTTGTTTTGTATTTTAATTCCGATGGCACCAAATGTCAGGCAGCCTTGGGTGGGGTGGTACTGAGCACATCTGCATGCAGCCATGCCACTCTGCCCTACTCTGCAGGGTAGGGACTGGACCACCGGCATAGGTGCCGCATGGATCTGTGACCCGTTATGTTACGACCCTGCTTGGTTGTTGGGGCTGCCTGCGGTCTGCCTCTTCCCTCTTGTGTGTCACCTGTCTCTCGTAGGTCCTGAGTGTTGCAGGTGAATGGAATCCAGTTCCAATTATTGCCTGGTCCGGGTGTCCTTTATAAGGGGACGGTTTTCCAGTCTTGGGGTGGCCTCCTTTTGCCTTGGCCACCGGCACCTGTGTTTTCCAGCTCTCCAGCAGTCTTTGTTTCGTTATTTTTGAACACTTTGACTGATCTATATTTTCAGTTCTTAAGCTTCCATTTATACTGACTGCACTCACCATATTTACCCTACTGTAATTCTTAAAATAAATGTATATTTTGATTATTGTACTCCGGTGTGGTATCCCCTTTCATGTTACGTTTGCCTTGAGCCATGCACTCGTAACAGTTAGCAGAGTCAATATGAAGGGGTCGAATGATTCAAGTCGTGTCACGCTTTTTTCATGTTCTCCTGCTCGCAAAGCGGCATGCTAAGCAGTGATTACTGTGAGATACTCTGTGCACATTTGCAGCAAGTCTCACCCAAACCCAGTGCGCCGTCGTTTGTGCCAAAACTAAAAAATGAGACAACCAGGACCCGCTATTCCCCCTGCGTTGGAGGACTAATCACGTATTAGTTTGTAATTAGCTGGTAATTGTGTGTGAGTGCGACGATGCGGGGGGAGGGCTTTGCGATGTGGACCACAGAGCAGTCAGGTGTGCCTCAGGTGGAAGCTTAACACAGGTGGAGGGAGAAAGGGAGAGAGGCTGGGGAGAGAAAGAAAGAAGAAGAAAGAAACGACAGAGCAGAAGAAAGAGATAATACACACAGTCCTTTTTAAAAGACAGCAATGTAAACAAAGGTGCACAAAAGATATTAAGCCAGCGACGGATAAGTAAATGGGAGGTGTGAGAAGGGGGAGGAGGAGGAGGAGGAGAAGGGAGCAGAGGAGGAGGGAGGGAACGAGGGAGTGAAGGAAGAGTATGAGAGCGATGGAAGTGATGAAGGAGAGGCACAGTCAGCTCTTGGAAAGCTGCCGCCACATCTGCTCATACATGATGTCACCAGCGCCGCTGTCAGCTGTCTACTTGGACCGCTGTCAAGTCGCTGCCTCTGTGATTCCCTTTCTCACACTGTGTGTGCGTGTGTGTTTGTGTGCATAAGTCAGGCGCGTGTGTGTGTGTGTGTGTTTGTGTGTGTGTTTATGCGTACGGCTGTTTGATTCTGCATCTGTGTTTGTGTTCTGTGCCTTTTGTGCTTTCCCCAAGAGGAGCACAAATGGGTTCTCTGGGTCTACTACTGAGTGGCACACAGCATGAGGAAAATGGGAGCCTGTTAAATGGCAAAAAATTGAAAAGTGAAATTTATGAGTTTCCCCCCAGTTCACTAATTGTATTAATTACAGGGTATTATAGACTCTGTAACGGTGTCTCTGTCTGTCTGTCTCTCTTTCTCTCACTCTTTCATTCACTCCACATGCTCTCTTTCTCTCTTACCTTACATTCTCCCATCTTCTCTCTCTTTTACTCACTCTAACATCTAGCCATACAGTCCCTCTCCATCAATCTTTTTTTTACTTTTTTTCCTCTCTGCCTCCCCCCATCCACTCCTTTCCCCCTCTTGTTTTCTTCCCTGTTTATCTGGATCATTTGGCCATCCCGCTCTGACAGAAAGAGGACTGGTCTCGGGAGAGAGGCGTGGAGTCTCCGGAGCTTCCCCAGCCTTCCTGTGCCGCCTGCCTGCCTGCCTGCCTGCCTCTGCCCGGCTGAGTGCGTCCATATGGGCCCCGGCCTTCTCCAGGGGTGTGGAGCCAGAGGTCGCTTGGCCAGCACTGGTGGGAACAGAGCGGATCAGCTCACCCTGTCTGGACCATGCTCTGGTTTGCATCTGGAGTGGGAGAGAGAAAGAGGGAGGCGGAGAGAGAGAGAAAGAGAGTGAGTGACAAAGAGAGAGAGAAAGAGGGAGACAGAGATTGAAAGATAAAGAGAGAGAGAGAGAGAGAGAGAGAGAATGCCAATTTCCTGATGGTTTTTATCCCTCCCAAAGGACGAGTCTGAGAGGGCACTCAGAAAAAAAAACCCACAACCTGCGCTGCCGTTGTAAAAGGAGACAGACAAAAATGGGGGCTGGGGGAGGGGGAGGGGGAGGGATGCTTCTACTGTCTGTGACTCATGCAGTGTAATGGCTTGCTACACATTTAAGCTGTTAGAGGGGCAGTAAGCGTGGGCATAAATGGACCTCTGGATCCAGGATGCTGCCTGTTAGTTCTGGCACTGGCTCCTTTACTCAGGGACCTTCTCATGCTCTCTGCCATTTCCTCCCTCTCCCTTTTACGCTCTCTCTCTCTCTCTCTCTCTCTCTCTCACTCTCTCTCTCTCCATCTCTCTCTTCCACTGACCCCCAGGGAACAAGTACCGCCACCACAGAGACTCTCGAGATGGGAGAGAAAATGAACGAGGGATTGAGACACTATTTGAGACACAAGATGGAGCTGAAATAGAGAAGAGAGACAAATAGGAAACATGAGTGGGGGGAAGGAGGTAAAGAGAAAACAAGAGATGAAGAGTGAGACACAATCAGAAAGAGAGAAAGATAGAGTGAGAGAGAGAGTGAAAGAGAGAGGAATAGAAAGAGAGAGAAAGAGAGTAAGCAAAGGGAGAGAGAGAGAGACACTGAGAGCGAAAGACAGAGCTTTGTGCATGGTCCTGTTGTGCTGGCTGATGAAATAAATAAATAAAAGTATGCACCCGCTTGCGCATGAATATTGCATTAGGAGCAGAGTGGGGAAAGTGTGCTGCCTGGAACATCTGGTCTCGTCCACAGGGACCCTTGTGGCGAGAAAGCTGCAGCGTTGAAAAAAAAAAGAAGACAAAAAAAACTGCCAATAAAAAAACTCTAGGAAAAAAAAAACAACAGAAGCAGGGTTCTCCATTATACAACTGATTTGTTTTGCTAATTCGATTTTAACACCAGTAGCCAGCAGTGCTGAGAATCTCATGAATGATAACCAAGGGTGTGATATTATGACTGCATACCGCCAAGTGCACTGCAGTTTTGGCCTTTACTACTACGGTTTCTCTCATCTTTTCTCCGTTTTCCATATTTCAAAAGTGTTATTTTTTGCTATCTGTTTTTTACAGACTGTTTTTTATCAGGCTGCATTTGTACTTATGTATTTACAGCTCAATGTTGCATTATCCAATTTATTGTGTCACTTGTAAGTCTGTACAGAGTAGACTTAATGAGTGTGTGAGTCAGTAATTGAGTACAGGTGTGACCTGCATGTTGTCCATTTACCTGAAAATGACTGGGGAGGACAGGGATGGAGAAAGAAAGAAAAAAAGAGAGGGGCGGGTGAGAGAGAGAGAGGGAGGGAGAGAAAGACAGAGAATACTTCTGTGGTGAACTCTCTTGACTCAGGTGTGGAAAGCATTGTGAGAGAAGGAGAGATAAAGGAGGGATGAGAAAGCAACAGGAAGAGAGAGGGAGAGAAAACGATTGTCATCTGCATAATGGCAGAGGCGGCAAATGCGGGAGAAGGCGCTCACAAACACACAATGCCGGTGGCCTTGTACCTTAGCTCCTGGAGAAGTGGAAATCTGGCTGTCGAGACCAGGTGTGCCTCAGCGTGTGTGTGTGTGTGTGTGTGTGTGTGTGTGCGTGTGAGTGTGACATTATCATTATACCATTTCACACCTGAGTGAAAAGATTAAGGATAAAAGGTGGACTAATTGCTGTGACAGATGCAAGGTGATTCTGTCAGGGTCAGCCTCTTTCACTTTCATCTGAATGTCCAATAATGACCTCTGTAAGTGTGTGTGTGTGTGTGTGAGAGTGTGTGTGTGTGTGTGTGTGTGTGTGTGTGTGTGTGTGTGTGTGTGTGCGTGTGTGTGTGTTTGTGTGTGTGTGACCTTTCTCCCACTCCTGCTGTGTGTGTGTGTATGTGTGTGTACCGTTGGTGAAGGAGAGACCACAAGACCTTTTGGCCATACAGCATTAACTTCCCTTCTATGTTTAACTATGGATGCATATACGAAAAAAATATATAGCATTGCCAATGCTCCACAGTCGTATTTGGTATTACACTCATATGTGATTCTTCATTTGTGCAGATACATTGTGGTGGTCCTGGTTTGTGGAGAACAGACTTCCTCCATGAGCGAGATACTCCACACAGCACTGGCACGGATGCAGGCAGCAAGCCCCAGGTGCTGAGCTAATTTGCTCATTGTCTCTGGCTCCCTGCCCAATGAGTGCACTGCTACTCCTGAGGAAGATAAACTCTCCATATGACCTTAAAAATGTCACCACACTCCCCCCCCCCCCCACCCCTTCCTTTTTTGTTCATGTGGATTTCTGTTTGATCAATAAAACTCTGGCGAGCCCTAGCTTTCCTTCTTCTAGGGATCAGCTGTTTGCCATGACATCTCTCTGTCTCTTCTTCTAGGGATCAGCTGTTTGCCATGACATCTCTCTGTCTCTTTTTCTAGGGATCAGCTGTTTGCCATCACATCTCTCTGTCTCTTCCTGTATTTCTTTCTTCGTCGCACTATCCCTCAGTCTCTCTTTCTGGAAAACATATGAGGAACTATTTAAGAGGAGAAATCCTTGATGTTTTTGACACCGTCATGACCACAGCGCAAGCACACGCAATTGAATTTGTACCTCACCTGGGCTCTGAATAACGGCCACCTTTGATGCTCTGTGCAGACTCTCTCCTGCACTCTCTGCTCTCCAGCACTCCACCAATCTCTCTCTGTCCTTCCCGTCCATGCAGACCTTACCCCTCTTCATCAATTTCTCCCTATTTCTCTGCCCCTTTCTTTTTTTCTGCCTATTTCTCTCTTCTTTCTTTCTCCTCTGCTCTCTCTATCTCTCTCTCTCTCTATCTCCCTCTCTCTCTCTCTCCCCTATGGCTGTAATGTGGTGAGGGATGGAGCACAGGTGTGCGGTGTGTGATGGAGTCCCAGCAGTGTGAATGAGGCTCCCTGGTCACCTCTTAATCAAGTGCTGTAGGCCCTGCCTGCCTGCACGGCAACACTCTCAGCACTGTTTACTGACGCCCACAGCCCTGAGAAGCCCACACCTGTCCACCTTTCTCCTTCTTCCCTCCCTCCCTGTCTCCCTCCCTCACTCCCTCCCTCACTGCTTTCTACCCCCTCTCTGCCTTGCCCTCTCCTTTTCTGTACCTTGAAACCTCCCTACATACACACACACACGCGCACACACACACACTGTCACACACTCACACACACACAGACACACACACACACACACTAATCATTAAGTGTCATTTGGTTTTTGAAATGTAGATTTTTTTGGGGGGATGCAGACATTCCAAAAACTGAATGACACTTGTCATTCAGTGTCATCAGTGTTCATGATATGTATCATGTCATGTTCATAAAGGGCTCATGTCACCCTTATATAATATAGACACCTTCAAATACAGTGTTATCATACTTTCTTACCTTGTGGCATGTTTATGGCTATAAGAAAGCACATACTGTACTGTACTGCTTGGAGAATAAAGAAAAATATAGTTAATAAGAATTGATACAAATATTGAGCTTGTTTTGTTGTTTTTGTTACTCTGTATTTTTCTTTGAGTTCGCTCATTAAGTAGTGTCTGCTTCTTGGCACACATTATCTGTTGAGAGAGCATGTGCAAACATGGTGGCCACTATTAGGAGGCTTGTTAGTTTTGAATAGCTAAGAGAGACAGGATAGTGGGGAGAAGGGGATACATTCACAAGTCTATCCTAGCATTTGAAAAAAAATAGACTTGTAGCCGGCAGGCCTGTGCAATTAGTCTGACTTAGTAAAATGTTTATTTGAGATGTGTTCATTTCTTGTAGCCATGGGAACAGAGAATGGCTTTTGTGGGGCTATTTAGCAATATGTTTTCTTTTTTTAACTCTTCTTAATAAATAAACATAATGAAAACTGGGAGTGTTTTTAAGGAGATGTTTCCCCTTACCTCTCGCCAATATTTGTGAGAACTTGGCATTTTTCAATGAGCCTTATTACTTCAACCCTTCAAGTGCTCCTCTTTGTAACAGGGTTGGGAGGGCACTTCAATTATTTGTCCTTTTAATTGTGACCCATTAAATGTAGCACTTTCCATCCAGGCTGTTCTGCCGCTTTGAAGGCCATTTTAAGGTCTCTGGCTCTTGTCTGAAAACTGCCAGTCTCTTTAAGTAAAATGCTGATTTCTAACAAAAGAAAATCACAACACAAAACTTATGCAGTTCCTTTGTCCAAATATGGCCACGCACAGCTCATGTCAGTCCAGCCTCTCGTTGTGTGACTTTGCTCAACTGGATGTATTGTGCTTAGCATTAGACACATACCCCCACACATACACTATATACAGGGTGTACACAGTAGGTCAAAATTCACCTGATGCTGTGGATAATTTCATTACAGTATTTCCCAAAGAGTGTGATGGTCTTAGCATTGTTTGTAGTCCTACAGGCTACCTACTGTAACTGTCACAGAATCATTAAAGAGGAATCTTCTGCCCCAGGTATACATGATAATGTTTTTCAGATCATTGTCTCCTTTTATGGTAGTTGCTTGGGCACAGGCTGATTAACAGGCTAAGGAACTAATAACAAACTATCAGAAAAGAATTAGGCAAATGATTGTGGTCAGATTTTAATTTTCATATTGAATTTGCATTCATTGCAACAATTTGAATTGAATAATATAAAAAAACATTATTTTCACTCATCATGACCATCAGAACAATGTCTGTCTGCACACGGCTTTGTGTCTCTCAGCAAAGACCCTCAGTGGTTGATTGGGTGAGGGAAATATTGTCCTTTTTTAAGAGTCTGTGCACATTTTAAAATGCAAATGCAGGTCCTTGGGACATTTCTTTTCTTTTGTAGTGTTTTTCATAGGGCCAGCAGGAACAAATGTCTATTAGCATTGACATTTGGAGGCATGTTGACCCTTAAAACGGAGCCAGGCTCCACTCTAAAAGTGACCTTTTCCGACACTTAAATAAGTTTAAGGATGCACATGCAACAAGATGAATATATTTTAAGGTTAAATTAGTTGCAAGTTGTCTACATAGAGTAATTTTTTTTTTGCCCCTGTAAATTGTGATTTATGGATTTTGACAGCCATTTACCTTAAGTCTTGTGGCGGTCCATGGGGTGAGGCCAATTTTCTGTTCATTTCTCAGTAAAAAGGCAAGTGACTGGATGGCGTGATGAAAGGAAAAGCTGTAGAAAAACAGAGCAATTATGCTTGTGCTTTTCAACACCCTGTAAAGCATGACTAATCAGCCACATTACCTCTCTGTTGATGACTCATGCCCCAGCCTTGCTCATTCACACAGAATGGTCACCTTTATAATGATTTCCTACTGTCCAATGTCATTTTTTTATCACCTGCTGTATGGTTAACATAATCTGTCGCTTCCTATGCCGCACTTTTAAACTCGCCATGGTGGTGTGTGTTATTAAAGTCACACACACACACACACACACACACACACACACACACACACACACACACACACACACACACACCACACACACACACCATTGCATAAGGTATACAGTATGTATAGGTCCCTGCCCCTCCCCCATCTTCCCCCACCACTGTACACACACGCACACACACACATACACACACACAAACACAGAAAATGTTTATGGCTAGAGAGATTAGAATGTACAAACTGACGACATACGTACACATACAGTACACATCAGGCTACATAAGTGATGCTTTACATCTGACCTTGCCATTATGATAAGGAGGTGGAGGAGGAGGAGGAGGTGTGTGTGTGTATGTGTACTTGTGTGTGTGTGTGTGCATGTGTGTTTGTGTGTGTGCGCGATGAGTGGCTTTGTCACCTTTTCAAAAGAAGTAGTCTGACTCCTAAAAAAAGAATGCGGCCCAAGAGGCCGTTCCGTGGTGACACACATCGCATCTCTCTCCTGTGAAGGTCGTCATGCCATCGCAGCACTGATGGAGGAATGGCAAACACAACACTGTGGCATTTCTTTTACAATGTGTCACTGTCCCAGTGTAAAGAAAATTGCATTCCCCTAGGTCATCCAGTGTCCTCGAGGAGCTGCATGCGTATGTGTTTGTCCCTGTGCATCTGTGGGTGTCATTTATGTACAGATATGTGCAATACATATTGGCATACAGCAGCAATGTTGTGTCTGTAGAGATATTAATAGTGGTAATGTTTCTTGTAAATATAAAGCGTTGCTATATCTATGTTTGTGTGTATAGGGTGCCAAGTGCAAAAGACCTGATTTCATTGACAGAATACATTCTATGCTACTAAATGCATTTGTTCCTACATTTATTCATTTGGTAGCAAATGCTTTAAGGAGCCATGTTACACCATAATGCATTTTGTCCACACATAAACACACACATACATTAGCATAAAAACATAAAAACAATATAGGACTAAGCCCACAGAAACCTCAAAGATGAGAATAAATGAATGATTTATCTCATGAACTGAATTTTCTTTTCAGTTTTTTTGTGAGTAGAATACACATTCCACTTTTACACAAAAGTAACTTTGTCCACATAACACACATCTGGGTCAGGTGGTGTTTGTTTTGTCCACATAATTCTGCTATTCTATAGACAATATGAAAACAGGTTAAATTTCAAGTTGCCTTTTTAGACAGGACACATTTTGTAATATGGTGACTTCACCAATCAAAATGAAATTTTATTTCTGGATTGTGCAGCAATACACTCATGTCTTTGAAACTCAAAGACCAAACTTCATCACAAAACAGACAACAGTGCAATATTCTTTTTCTACTTAAGCAAAACACTGATGTCCTAGCCTTTGTTGGTCATGGATAAAATGTATTTTGGAACTTGCAGATTAATGTATCAGAATGTAACAGAACACACACAACAAAACTGTTATGTAGACAATATAAACAAATATGAACATACATTTACTACTATGTGGATATAATTACTTTTGTCTAAGTAGAAAAAAACCCTGTATTTTGTTCAGACAGAAAAAAGTACATTCACCCTTTCATCCAGAAAAATAAAAAAAAAGTACATCAGTCAACTAATTACATGACGCAAATCACTCATTTAATTTTCTCGGCTTACAGTTTTTCTCAATTGTTTAAACACAATTCCTTGTACTTCAGACACAATGACCACAACATGTAACTCATGCACCAACCCCACGAACCAATTCTGCTAAACTATAAACACAATTCCTGCTTTACACTCAAATTGCAGTTCTAAAACACACTTTTTTCAAAACACTATAGACAATTCTCTGCGTTTGGCACAATTTTCATGACAAAAATCTCTTGTTTTCACAAGGAACACACAGTGATTCAAAATTCTAAAGGCAATTGCCCTACTATGCACACTGACTCATCACATTGGCAAACACCTGTCACACAGCTTTACAATTAGCTATCAGAGCTTTGGAAGAGGCAGAGCCACAGCTAGAGGAGTGAGAGTAAGAGGAGAAGGACGGGGAGGACCCGAACGAGGATGAGAAAGGACCGTAATCTCTGATGAGATCAGAGCCATTTTGGTTGACCATTTGGTCAACGAAATTATTTTACAGTAGTTGTTTAGTTGTTTACGTATCTCTCTCCATATTCTGCAATCCTCAACCCAATTGAGGATTTTTTTTTGACTGGAGATGAAAGTGTATGACCAAAATCCACAAATGCGTGTACCCTTTCTCTAAGCTATGGAAGACGCATGTGAAAATATAGCAACTGATGCTTTTCATGGATGGATTCGCTGCTAGGCCAGGAAAAACATTGCATGTGATGTGGATGAGGTGCTGTGGCCACGCCAAAACAGAAGAAAGGATGCAGCGTAATTTTTTTTGTAACTGTTTAGGCTACAGTAAACTCTTCTGTTGTGTTTTATGTAGACCACTGTAGGTGCAGCTTTGTGTTGATTGGGATGCACAGTGTGTACACTGTTTTTTGGGAAAAATAAAATATATTTGTATCGATGTATATGTGCGTTCTGAGTATAAAAACAATATTCTAAAATATAACACACTTATGTATGTACTGTATGTAGCAAGTGTAACACTGAACAAAAAGGCCTAAATCATTATGATGCATGTATAAGAAGTGTTTTCCATTTATCATAGTGTTTTACATTACAGTTTTTCTCAATTGTTTACACACAATTCCTTGTACTTCAGACACAATCACCACAACATATAACTCATGCACCAACCCCATGAACAGATTCTGCTAAACTATAAACACAATTCCTGCTTTACACTCAAACTGCAGTTCTAAAACACACTTTTTTCAAAACACTATAGACATTTCTCTGCGTTTGGCACAATTTTCACGACCAAAATCTCTAGTTTTCACAAGGAACACACAGTGATTCAAAATTCTAAAGTCAATTGCCCTACTATGCACACTAACTCATCACATCGGCAAACACCTGTCACACAGCTTTACAATTAGCTATCAGAGCTTTGGAAGAGGCAGAGCCACAGCAAGAGTAGTGAGAGTAAAAGGAGGAGGACGGGGAGGACACGGATGAGGACGAGAAATGACCGTAATCTCTGATGAGATCAGAGCCATTTTGGTTGATCATTTGGTCAACGAAATTATTTTACAGTAGTTGTTTAGTTGTTTACGTATCTCTCTCCATATTCTGCAATCCTCAACCCAGATTTTTTTGACTGGAGATGAAAGTGTATTACCAAAATACACAAATGCATGTACCCTTTCTCTAAGCTGTGGAAGACGCATGTGGAAATATAGCAATTGATGCTTTTCATGGATGGATTCACTGCTAGGCCAGGAAAAACATTGCATGTGATGTGGATGAGGTGCTGTGGCCACACAAAAACAGGAGAAAGGATGCAGTGTAATTTGTTTTTGTAACTGTATAGGCTACAGTAGATTCTTCTGTTCTATTGTATGTAGACCACTGTAGGTGCAGCTTTGTGTTGATTGGGATGCACAGTGTGTACACTGTTTTTGTGGGAAAAATAAAATATATTTGTAACAATGTATATGTGCGTTCTGAGTATAAAAACAATATTCTAAAATATAACACACTTATGTATGTACTGTATGTAGCAAGTGTAACACTGAACAAAAAAGGCCTAAATCATTATGATGAATGGATAAGAAGTGTTTTCCATTTATCATAGTGTTTTACATTCAGCACATCAGGGTTCAACTGGTTGTTATAAATGTCTATTCATATGATGGTTTGTGTGTGTCATTTGACAACAAAATAGCATTTTGAGAGGAAATAATACTGTTTTGAATGCAAAGTATCATTTTGCAGGAGAAGTGAGGGGTTTAGCCCATTGTGTGTGTGTTTTTTGACTTGTGTGTAGAGTTCTGAGAGTATGAGGCATGTTTTCAGAAAATGTGTTTAAGCAATTGAGAAAAACTGTAACAGTCAATATGTTTACGTGCATAGTTAGGTCAAGCTTATTGGTTCTTGTTCATATGTCCGTATATATATATATAAGTATTTTAGAGGAGCTAATTATCGCTCCAGCTTTACTACAAGTAGGTAACAATTGGAAGACTCAATCATAACATAGCTACCATGTGCACACAGGCAAGCAGCCAAGGCAAACAGTTTAACTTGCACACTG
>CM050207.1:26646907-26659407 GCA_027475355.1 Coilia nasus
ACACACACACACTCACACACACACACACACACCTCTCCTAATGCCCTTGTCGGCTCCATCTCGTTCTGGTGCAGGTGCCCACCCCTCCTCCATCCCCACCCCCCTCTCATGTGCCCTACACCCTTGTCTCCGCATCCGTCTCCTCCTCCTCCTCCTCCTCCTCCATCCTCCACTCTCCTCCTCCATCCTCTGTCTCCCCAGAGACCGGGGGGCTGATGTTGGCCCCAGCTGCTCCCACCCACTAACACATTCCACTGCAGCCTAATGACAGCGGGGACCTGGGGGTCTCCCTGACCCCAGCCCTAACCCCCCTCATGACCCCCCAGGGGCCTGGGGGTGGGAGTGGTGCTGGGGGTGGGCAGAAGAAGTGAGGGAGTGAGGGAGCATGGAGGAGGAGAAGGAGGAGGAGGAGGAGGAAAAAGGAGGAGGGGCAGAGCGCTGACACTGATAAGGCAGGACACTCCAGGTGGCGGGACAGCGGAGGGAATTGGAAGTCATGAATATATTAACGCCGTAGAAGTAATGAATTCAAATTAAATTATACTCGACTACGCCATGACCGCTGCTGGATGTTTTCGCAGGGAAAACAATGACACCTCTCAGATTCATATTTGATTTTACAATAATAAAAAATGCAGACCAAGATCAAGTATTATTCATTAAGAAACTAATAGAACACCAACTGTACTCTGTGCTACAAGGGCTATTTGAAATAATTATCGGAGCGTAATGCTGAATTAACATCCAAGTTTCAAAATAATTAGCTACATTTCACAAATTCAAATGTCTTGTGGCTAGTATATTATCACTTGCTACTACAACAAACTTGCAAGCAAAAAATACAATAAAACATGGAGATATTTTCTCCATCCATCCTGTGATCCTTTCATTTCTTATGCATGGGGAGTGCAGAAGGTGAGAGGGCAGATAGCTGTGACTCCCACACACCACAGCCCTGGCCTGGACCTTCGGCCCAGTAGGGTAGGAGCTGCCCTCCAACCAGGGGAGCCCCCCCATGGGTCTCCGGACTTCAAAGAGAACTCAGATCAGCAAAGGAGGACTCTAGAGATACAACTGATCTCCTATGACTGGAGTAGAGAGTGCACTATGACACAGAAAAGAGAAGAGAAGAGAAGAGAAGAGAAGAGAAGAGAAGAGAAGAGGAGAGGAGAGGAGAGGAGAGGAGAGGAGAGGAGAGGAGAGGAGAGGAGAGACGAGACGAGACAAGAAGATGAGAGTAGACGAGGGAAGAAAAAAGATAGGAGAAAAGATGGTAAGGAGAGAGAAGAGGGGAAATAAGCAAGGTGGCAAGCAGTTCATTTCCTTACTTGCCCTGGGGGTAATAGAGGAATGATTCCCTGCCCATTGTTCCTTTGATCCCAGCACAAACAAACAGGATTCCCCACAGCTTCCCTGACTCTGGGCCCTGAGCCCAGACACAGCTGCTCCACATATGAGCCATCCACACAGTCAAACACATCACACACATAAAGAATACACACACCCTCAAACACATCACACATATAAAGAATACACACACCCTCAAACACATCACACACATAAACAAAACACACACAGTGAAACACATCACAGACATAAAGAATCCACACACCCTCAAACACATCACACACAAACAATCCACACAGTCAAGCACATAAACAAAAGAAAATACGTTGCTCTTCTCATAAAATAGAAGTCAAATTTGAGCTCCTGATGCAGACTCATTGTTTCCATATAATGATGCAGTGAACAATTAAAAAGACACCTGTCTTTGCCCTTTTCATTTCTCTTTGCTTGTCTGCCTGCCTATCTGTCTGTCTACTTGCCTATCTGTTCTGTTTATCCTGTTCGTATCTGTGTGTGTGTTTGTGTGTGTGTGTGTGTGTGTGTGTGTGTGTGTGTGTGTGTGTGTGTGTGTGTGTGTGTGTGTGTGTGTGTGTGTGTGTGTGTGTGCCTGCCTGCTTGCCTGTCTGTTTGTCTGACTCTTCATCACACTTCGTTTGTTGTGCAGTTGTGGGATGGCGGCGGTCCTCCACGGTCACAACACACAGGGATAATGGGGTGGCATAAAATCGCATTGGCTGCGACGGGGGGTGGAGGCGGCGCGGTGGCGGCACGCTTTTAATTTTAGAGTCGCCCGGCGTAAACGTGCGAATGACAAGAGCGATCTGAAATTAATGGGAGACAATACACGGGCTGCGTGTTGAGGCATCGTCTTAATTATGGATGCTGAAAGGCAATTAATCCAGCGCCTCGGCATGCGTCATTTTTAGATTGTATTTGCAACGCTGGAGAGATGTGGGCTAGAGATATGAGGCTGAGAGAGAGAGATAGAGAGATGGAGAGGGAGAAAGAGATAGAGATAAAGAGAGGAAGACAGGGATAGAGAGAGAGAGAGAGAGAGAAGCAGAGATGGACGGATAAGAACAAACTGCCTGCAGTCTCATATTCAACTCCTCTCCCAGTGCACTCTCAGTCTTCATTGTCTCTTTTTTTCCAGCACTCTCTTCCTCTGCTTTCCCCCCACCTCAGAGTTCACTCATCCCTCTTTTCTGCTTTTCTCACCCTCCCTGGTGTCTTGTGTGCTCTCCTTCTGTCATCCTCTCTCTCACTTCCCTGCCCCCCACACCTTCTTCTCCTCTTCTCCCCTCTCCTCCCCCCTTCCCTCTCCTCTCCTCTCTTCCTCCCCTCTCCTCTCCTCTCCCCTCCTCTCCTCTCCTCTCCCCTCCTCTCCTCTCCCCTTCTCTCCTCTCTTCTCCCCTCTCCTCTCCCCTCCTCTCCTCTCCCCTCTCCTCTTCCCCCTCTCCTCTCCTCTCTTCTCCCCTCTCCTCTCCCCTCCTCTCCCTCTCCCCTCTCCTCTTCCCCCTCTCCTCTCCTCTCCCCTCTTCTCTTCCCCATTTCCCTTCCCTCTCCACCCCTCTCCCCTCTCCCTCTCCCCTCCCCTCCCCTCCCCTCCCCTCCCCTCCCCTCTCCTCTCCTCCTCGGTGTGTGTGTGTGTGTTATCTTTTTGAACAGCACGTACCCCCTGCCTCCTGCTCCATGGCATTACAAGGATTAGGGTTCTCTTGCCCAGCTAGTGCACTCACGTATATGCACACACACACACACACACACACACACACACACACACACACACACACACACACACACACACACACACACACACACACACACACACACACACACACACACACACACAGGTACTCACACATACACTCTCACACACCCGCCTACACACAAAAATACACACAATGCGCAAGTGGAAGTTGGGCATATTTGGGTCATGCCAGGGTGTCGTTTACACAGCTATCCTGGGTTTAATTTCCCACCAACAATAACAAACACTCTCCTCTCTCTCTCTCTATCTCTCTCTCTCTCTCTCTCTCTCCTCTCTCTCTCTCTCTCCTCTCTCTCTCTCTCTCTCTCTCTCTCTCTCTCTCTCTCTCTCTCTCTGATGACCCTGAAAGAGTGTCCTTGGCCCCTGCCCATCCATTTTCTCTCTGCATCCTCAGTGTGCACATGGACACCCAAGTGGTTTGTGCGTGGTATGGCGTAAGCTGTGCACATGGACACCCAAGTGGTTTGTGCGTGGTATGGCGTAAGCTGTGCCTGTGTGGCAATCTAGATAGTGCGCTATGCGCACAGGTTTTTAAAAACATACTTGCTATCAACATTTTCTCCCCGGTAAAGTTAGAATGTTCCTTTGAAATTCTGGCCTACCAAACTGTAGATGAAAGATCACATAATTTAAATTGCTTTGAAGCTTTTCTGCTGTTTTTTTTAACTGCAGTTCTAAAAACCTGCAGAGCATAAAATTGAAAATAATTTGTTTTCATCCACATTTTCTTGCTTCTCATATTTTAATGCAATTTATGGTATCTGAAAGTAGAGTACTGCACTGTACACCTCTCCCTCTCACCAATACTACGAAACCACATAAGACGCCGCTTTAACACCTCGTTAAATGGAGCTTCATTTACAAGTATTAACAGTGTGTGATACACCACTGGTGCACTCTTTTTCTCCGACCCCCGTTGTCAAGGTAAACGTGCTCAGCATTGTGGGTAATTTGAAGGTGTCGTTGGGGCTTGCATGTCCTCTGTAGGTGGGGTGTATGAGGGTTTGCGTGAGTGGGTGTGTGTGGGAGGGTGTGTGCGTGTGTGTGCGTGTGTGTGTGTGTGCGAGGGGGGTCGATGCGCAGATTAGAAGGTGCGAGACAGCAGATGGATATGTCTAAAAAAGCCCCCAAATCATTAGGGGGTGCGGTGTTGATGGACTGTCTGCATGTACTTGTGTATTTGGTGTAGGGAGGCGGCTGTTATGTCTGGGGGCACAGGGGAATGTAAAATCACTTTGAAAGCAAAGAAAAACACGTTTTTTATTTCTTCATTCTAAATGATTCTATCACTTATGCATGTTTTTTATTAAATTAGATTTAGATTATTTAAATTTATAGTATTAAACTCCAAGTACTACTATGTGTCAATGCCTTGATAGATGACATTGTAATCATTTGCAACCATATTCTTTTTTAATTGTTTTGAAGTGTATACTGACAAACCCCATGAGGCTGAAACATTGTAAATAAAGTAAAAAATAACATAGAGTGTGTGGCTACTTGTCTCTAAAGCTCATAATTTGTCTTAGCTTGCACCTCATCATGAGTGTGCAACCTTCTTCCACTAAACATTACAGTCACTCACACACAGCCACACAGCAGAAACTCTACACTTTAAATGCAGACAGATTTTCAGCCTGTGTGGTAGGAGGGGTTGCTGCACTGGGTGATTCCTCAAACAGTGGTGTCATGAATGCATTAGGCCATGTTCTGCTGGTACCTCTGCAGGAGCTCTCTCTCTTTGATAAATAATGGCCATGCATGTGTTAAAAGGACAGCCATTTGTGAGTGTGTGTGTGTCTGTGTGTGTGTGTCTGTCTCTGTGTGTGTGCATTCATGTGGGTGTGTATGGGTGTGTGTGTGTGTGTGTGTGCTGCGCACAGGAAACGTTGACGAGACCGGGGGGCGAAGTCATGAAGGCCCCGGCCATATGGATGTGCATTGTCCCCCATGTCTTTGGCACAGATGGCGCCACACGCTGCAGCAAATATAGGCCCATCCATTGTGTCTCCCGCACACTGGTAATAAAGAAAGATGGAAAATCATAATGCTTTTTAATACCAACAAAAAAAAAACCCAAGCTGTCCTCATTTGGACTGGTGTCCAGAAGGGTCCTTTCCTAAGAGAAAACACCCAGTCCCGATAATTAACTTATATGGTAATGAGTGCCTAATTATGCCCATCGACGACCACTGCGGGGGTGGGAGGGGGTTTTGGGCGGTGGGGGTACCGCCTGCGAGGCACGGCCTCCCGTGACCCGCTTTTGACAGGCCGTCAGTTTGTCCCGTCACATCACCAAAGGGCTTATCAGAGCTGACCTCGAAATAGACAGGAAATCTGTTTGTAGCACCACTACACCGCGACCATAGCCAATCGCCCCCCCCCCCACCCCCCACCCCCGGGCCCCTCACCCCTGCTACACTCCCATGGCAGCACTACCCCCCCCAACCCCCTCACACATACACACACTCACATTTATACACACGCACATTCACATTACCACACACACGCACACACACACACTCCAGCACTCTGAGGTCTGAGTGGGTGCAGCAGGGCGAGGTGTCACCCTCCGCTGGCTCCCCACTTCCAAAGGGGCCAGAGAGAGAAAGAGGGGAGCACCGCGTGACAACTCTTACGAGCAGGGGGGAAGGAATGCACTCTGATAGAGCTCTTCTTGGCACTGGTTGCCAGGATACTGTGTTGTGTTACCATGACACAGATGTGCAGGACTGAATATGTGTGTGTGTGTTTCTTTTTTTGTGTAAATGTGTGTGTATGTGTGTAGGTGTAGTAATGTGTGTGTGTAAGGGTGTAGTAGTGTGTACAGTCTACGTGTGTGTGTGTGTGTGTGTGTGTGTGTGTGTGTGTGTGTGTGTGTGTGTGTGTGTTTACATGTGTGAATATGAATGTATATATGAATGTTAATAGCCATTGTTGTCTGTGTATTTTACATTGACAATTGCCCTTGTCTGGTTGAGATGGCTCTTCACAGCTCATTTCTATTCTCCATGTTCTTTAATTATTATCTTTTTAAATATCATCCTAACATCCTACGTTCTCATCTTCTGCCGCTGAAACAAATGGCACCATTATCAGGAGTATGTCAAGGTCCCTGACATCTTAATCAGCTAGCAACACTAACTGTGTAAAATTGATGGTCAAAAGTAATATACTTAATTTATTAGGCCTTTAATGCAATTCTGGATTATCTGCTTCAGGCAGTGTTATTAGGACTGGGCATACATACACACACACACATGTGCACGCGCACACACATACACACACATGCACGCGTGCATACTACCAAAACATCACTAAAGAGCCTTCTCATTTTTGTAATGCATCAAACAGAGCTGACTCAAGACAACACAATATCTCTCTTTTTATTCTCTCTCCCTCCATTTCTCTCTCTCTCTCTTACACCCACTGAGAGCCACCAACACACACACACACACACACACACACACACACACACACACACACACACACACCATGTTTTATTCATGCATCTCTAGTGCTTTCTAATGTTTCTTTCTTGTCTCCATGGGAGCACACATCTGGAGTAGCAACATCACAGCGCTAACACACTAACACTCTCTGTCTACCCCCTCCTCTTTTTTCTCCCCCTTTCTCATTATCTCTCCCTCTCTCTCTCTTTCTCTCCCTCACCGTCTGTCTTCCTTTCATTCTCTATCTTTTTCTCTCATTCTCCCTGTCTTTCTCTCAGCTTTCTCTGTCTGTCCTCTCTGTCTCTATCTCCCTCCCATTCTTTCTCTCTCTCTCTCTCTCACTCCCCCTCTCTCCTTCACTCCTGTCTTTCTCTCAGCTGCCTCCCTCATCCACCCTCTGTGTAGGCGTAGCAGGTGAAAGTGTGTGTGGGGTGTGTGTGTGTGTGGGAACAACATCTGTGGAGGTGGTGGTAGCAGAGCGGGTATGTTTCAACAGGCAAGGCGATGATGGGGTGGGTAGATTAAGAGAGGATTACAAGAAGTAGAGAGTAGAAAAAAAGACAGAGATGCAGCAAGCAAAGATAATAAGAGTTGTTATCGCATGCATAAACAGAAAGTCCGTGTCATGAGGGAATACATGCACAATATGGCCTGACATGTTACCATGGCATTAAGGATATATGAGTGTGTACGTGTGAATGGGTTTATGTGTGGATATATTGCATGTGTCTCAGTAACACAAGATTGACCTATATGGCGCAGTATATTTGTAATCTATTTTGTTTATGTGTAAGAGAGAGAGAGAGTATGCGTTCGTGTATGCATCTGTGTGTACACGCGTGTGTGTGTGTGTGTGTGTGTGTGTGTGTGTGTGTGTGTGTGTGTGTGTTTGTGCAGGGCGGGGCAGCTGCAGACAACACTGTCCCCCAGCCTCCAGATGGTTGGGCTCCAACAGGTGCTCTGTGTGCGGGGGCAGGGTGAGAGGTCTGACATCTGCTGTCCACAGTCAGCACACGCTTCAGCCTGCATCAGCACACACAGGCTCATACACACACACACACACACACACACACACACACACACACACACACACACACACACACACACACACACAAACAGGCTTATATGCACACACACACACACACACACACACTCATATGCATGCACACACACACACGCATGTACGCACACATGCACGGACACACACACACATATATTCACACAGATGTATTTGCACACACAGACCCATAGACTTGTGCACATTCACACACATATACTCACACACACAGACACACACACACACATAAACAAACACAATCATTTCATTGTTTTAGTCGGAGTGACTAATGCTGATTAAAACACTAACACAGCACCCAAGTATTAACAAAGGCCTATTATGTTAATTATGAAGCTACTGTACACACATTGTGCAAATAAATGACTAGAGAACCGTTGCGCAAATAAATAACTGTATAAATATACTTTTACTTAATATATATTACTTCACGGGTCAAGGGATTCTCTCTCATACACTCACATTGGACATGTAATCACAATACACAGATGAAACGTATTTATGCAGAAACCATGGTCTACAAATACACTTAAGCACTCGCTTTGTTAATACGCTTCTGTACACTCAGATCACGTATCAATTCTTTTCTGGCATAATTATGAGCTGTGTGGCTTATGTCAGTCCTATATGTATATCATGTATGAATGTATGTGTGAACTGACGCTTGAATTAGGAATTATGTATGCTTATATACACATGGGTATGTTTGTGCATGTATGCATGTTTGTGTGTGTGTATCTGTGTGTGTGTCTGTACGTTTGTGTGCGTGAGAGAGAGAGAGAGAGAGAGAGAGAGACAGAGAGAGAGCTTGTATGCATGTGTGTGTGTGTGTGTGTCTGTGTTTGGTGTGTGTGTGTGTGTGTGTGTGTGTATGTGCCAAATTGCTGCCCTGAGGCTGCTGAAAAACCTGCTGTCTGTTTGTTTGTGTTTATTTATCACTGGTTGGTGAAGAACCCCCCCCAGCGTCACTGGGGCACGACCCTCACAACGGGGCCCTCACACACACACACACACCGCTCCGCTCCACTCCACTCCGTGCAGTACGAGTACCATATCATCCATCAGCTCCATATCACCACACAGACAGGCACACAGGAGAGGCTTACCCCCCTAAAACCAGCGCCTACACCCATTCACCCCTCTCCTGTCCTGTTTGCACTCTCTCTCTTTCTCATTCTCACTTTCTCTCTTACACACACACAAACACACATGCACACACACACACCTACACACTTGCATGCGCACACACACACACACACACACATACACTAATGCCAGCCATAATCAGAGGGCATTGTTTGTTTTTCCACAAGCCCCCCCCCCCACCATTATTATGCATTCTGCTCTTGGATTTGGCATCAGATTGTTTAATTGCTTATTCAGGCGGGCGTTTTTGTGCGCGATGTGCTCCCGCCGATTGCAGTGGTCGCAATCACAGAATGCAATTGGGGCTCCTATTCTTCTGCGGCTTATTGGCAATCATGCCCACATCGATTGGTAACTGCGGACCCCCACACTCTCTCATTTTGCCCTCATATTAGGCTTTTCACCCTGCTTTCCCATTGTCATTTGTGTCTGATAGGTCATTACTCATACCAGTCCTACTCTGGACAGACAATAGCACATTAAACACTAAGCACACTATGAATTAAGCCTAGGTGGGGATGTGAAAAGGCAAGTGTAGTTCTAAGGGGGGGCTTAGTTTTGCAAGGCCATAAAGATGTTAGCTGTGGGTTTTCAAATGTCAAAAAAACCACCTTGCAACAATGGGTGGGATTATGCTCATATATAAACCCCCCCCCCCAGAAACAAAAACAAATCACCGCCTCCCCCCACCACACTCCCCTTTTTTTGGCTTTTTAAATTGTCTGATGAATTAGCTAAAGAAGCAGACCCACAGTGCTGTGTTTGTTTCAGTGGAGGGGTGTGTGTGGTGTGGTGTGGTGTGTGTGTGCGTGTGTGTGTGTGTGTGTGGAGGGGGTGTATTAGGCTTGAGGAGCTGAAATAACCTGGCCTCCCAATGAATTCATGTTCGCCTCATTACTGGGCCTTTCCCTGGTGTCTCATTGGCAGCTCATTGTGTGAATCTACCCTGTGGTGGGGGCCTGCTGATAACCAGGGGGTTAGGTCACACAGACGGTGTGTGTGTGTGTGTGTGTGGGCACATGTGCATGTGTGTGCGTGTGTGTACGTGTGTGTGTGTGGGGTGTGTACGTGTGTGTGTGTGTGTGTGTGTGTGTGTGTGTGCTCGTTAGCAGGAGAGCAGCAGCAGCTAAATTAGGCTGTGGACACCTCGTTCGAGGTCTCCCACAACCTGCTCCCTGACCCCCCGCAGCTGTCACTCATGCACCAGCCCCCTGACATCATCATCACCATCATCACCGTTTGCAGGGAATAGTCCTGACTGACTGTGTGTGTGTTGTGCACGTGAGTGTGTGAGAGAGAGGGGAGGGAGAAAGAGTCTGTGCATGTGTGTGTGTGTGTGTTCTTAGGTTTATTGGGAGTGTGAGTGTGTGGTGAGTGTACTGGTACCTGACCCTGCCTCTATCTATCTGCTTCCTGTCTTGGGGGAAGTGGTGTGTGTGTGTTCTCTGTGTCTGTTCTGTCTGGCAAAATAATGGTTAATCTCCTCATTACTGGGCTGGAGAGAGGAGCAGCGGGTGATGGTGTGTGTGTGTGGGCTTGAGTATGTGTGTGTTTCTGTGTGTGTGTTTGTGTGTTTGTGTGTGAAAGAGAGTCTCTGTATGTCTCTTGCTGTGCATGTGTGTGTGTGTGTGGTGTGTGTGTCTGTTGTGTGTGTTGTGCGTGTGTGAGTGCGTCTGCACGGGGGCGCATGTGTAAAGAGGGGGTGGCTGGGGATTGACAGATGGCATATGGAGCATGTTCATTTGGTGGGGGGGTAGAGAGAGAGAGAGAGAGAGAGAGAGGAGAGAGAGAGAGAAGAGAGAGAGAGAGAGAGAGAGAGAGAGAGAAGAGAGAGAGAGAGAGAGATGGCTATTTTTAAATATACCATACCCCTAGCTGGCAGCCAGACTGGGATTACATTAACCAGATCAATACCATAGTGGTCATGGGAAAGGAGGGAGTTAGAAGGATCTTAGTCTCCATCCCCACACACACACACACACACACACCACACCCACACACACACACACACACACACACTTTTTTTCACACAGACTGTTGGATCACTGACCTGATGGTTACTCTAACAAACCGAATCCCTGTCTGTTAAGCTTGTTCTGGGTGCCTTTAATGAGACATCCGCTGAATTGTATTGAAATATATAAAGGCAGACGGACAAGGAGGAAGACATTATGTAAGTGGGGAGAAAGAAACACAGAGAGAGGGAAAGAGACAGAGAGAGAGAGATAGAGAGAGGCGAGAGAGAGAGAGAGGAGAGAGAGCGAGAGGGAGAGAGAGTCAAAGAGAGAGAGAGGGGACAGCGAAAAAATAGCCTTTATTAAGAGTACATCATTTCTGTGAAACAGTCACTAGCATCCCCTGGTGAACATTCTGGAGGCATCCTACACACTAATATGCTCCCTTTCTCTCTCTCTCTCTCTCTCTCTCTCTCTCTGTGTCCAGTTGAATCACCATGACCACCATGCTTACACTTCCCTGTCTTCCTGCAGACACACAGCATATACACTACATGCACCACATATTCCCAGAGGCCATCCAATGCCTTTCCAACGTCAATATTGCTTTTGAACAACCTCCAATAACAAACAATTAAAGAGGCAGACTTATCAAGCTGGATTGCTTGGGGATGGTGAAAGCCTTTAATTTAAGATTTCACAGCGGCCCCTGGAACACAGGCACTCAAGAGGGCCAAGTCAAACATGCTTCACTTTCCCAGGCTCAGTTGTGCGTGTGTGTGTGTGTGTGTTTGTGTGTGTGTGTAATTGTGTGTGTGTGTGCATGTTGTGTGCGTATGTAATGTGTGTGTGTATGTGTGTGTGTGTGTGTGTGTGTGTTTGTGTGTGAATGTTTTCCACTGTGTGAATGTAACACAGGGGAGGGAGAAAGAGAGAAAACAGAAGACAGGAAATGCACTCACACATTACATGCCTCAGTACATGCATCACATGCCTTCAATACTTACATGGCAAAACAGACAAAAAGGACACAAAACATGTATTCACACAACACCCCCCCTACACACACACACACACACGCACACACGTGTGTGCACACACACACTTATGAAGCACAGTACACACACATAGTTCCACAGCTCAGACATTCTTCCCTCTGCCCTCTGCTGCTCTGGGTTTCGCTTCTCCTTTAATTGGTTCGCACAGCCCTCTTGTCATCCTCCCTACTTGAGTCTAAATAAATGGCTGTTGACTGTTACATCCGAGTGAGGAGCATTCATCTCCGTCAGAGTGTTTACCAGACTCTCTCACGACCGCACTGTAAATTAAAATATTGCAATTGGAAACCTCGGGCAGCCATTAGAGCGAGGGGGTGATGGAGGAATGTGGCTGGAGGTGGTGGGGTGGGGAAGTTGGGGAGATGAGTGACCACAGCCCCGAATACACACTTAATGATTGATACGGTTATGGCTGAGCCCCAATGGAGGACGACGCGAGCCTCGTCAGCCTCACCGCAAACTCCTCATAAAGAAGTTGCCGATCGGATACCGTGTACCGACAGCGAGACGGCGCAGTGTGGTGGTTGGAGTTAACACTTGGGAAAAAAGCAGACTGAGAGAGAAAGAGAGGAGATGGGAGGGTATTTGTATGGGTGAGAGTACTGTAGCTTCTGGAAAGTTCTGCGCCAGAATATTGATGATGTGAACTCTGCAGTTGTAGTCCAGTAAAAAAAAGGTAAGGGAAAAACTTCAGTG